>PITA01019384.1:0-37696 GCA_004023965.1 Spilogale gracilis | reverse complement strand
AAGAATGTTGGTGGAATTTTGATCGGAATGGCATTGAAAGTGTAGATTGCTCTGGGCAGTATAGACATTTTGACAATGTTTATTCTTCCGATCCATGAGCATGGAATGCTCTTCCATCTTTTTGTGTCTTCTTCAATTTCTTTCATGAGTGTTCTGTAGTTCCTCGAGTATAGATCCTTGACTTCTTTGGTTAGTTTTATTCCTAAGTATCTTATAGTTTTTGGTGCTATAGTAAATGGAATCGATTCTCTGATTTCCCTTTCTATTTTTTCGTTGTTAGTGTATAAGAATGCAACTGATTTCTGCGCATTGATTTTGTATCCTGCCACATTACCGAATTGTTGTATGAGTTCTAGTAGTTTGGGGGTAGAGTCTTTCCCAAGTTTTGATCGCCTCTTGCTTTTATCTCTACACTTTCATCAAACATAGTCAGCCCTTAACTAGATGCTTGGACAAGATTTGGCTTTAGACTATTCTTTAAAAAAAAAAAATCCTTGGGGTACCTGGGTGGTTCAATTGGTTCAGCTGGTTGACCAACTCTTGGTCTTGGCTTGTGTTGTGATCTCAAGGTTGTGGAACTGAGCCCCGCATTGGGCTTTCTGCTCTGTGTAGAGTCTGCTTGTCCCTCTCCCTCTTGTGCTCTTGCTCACTCTATAAATTAAATATAAATGAAATTGTAAAAAAAAAAAAAAAGTCCTTACTATGTCTAGTGTCAGACCTGCATTTATAATGCAATTTCCATCCCCTAATGGAGCAAAGAGCCTCTGGGTATGCAACATGCATGGTGACATTTAATATTAATGTAAATCACAGAGCAAAGATGATGAGTGGGTAATTCCTCATTAATTATGTTCCTCTGGACTCCAAGCCATCCTTTAGATGAGACAGCTTTGAAATGGGAGAGGTACCGATGTTTCAAATCAACAATATAATTACACAGAAAGCTTTTCCAATGCAAAGACTTACTGCCAATTCTAAAGAGCTCTATAATCTTTAAATGATGTGTTTATTTGGGAAAATAAATAAACTGAATGATGAGTTTTGGAACAGGAGATTGTGGCAAACTAAAGATGGTGGGAATGCAAAGTGGAAAATTTTTAGAAAGCCTACATTCCTCAATCAAATGAACAAATGCCATTCAGAGATTATAAATGTTATACACAATTATTGGCAGCATGAAGCGTTGTTTGGAACGGTTGTAAACCAGGCTTATTCTGTTTGAAGCCCCGCTCTTCCTCAAGCCACCTAATGTAAAACTAAAATCTAAGCATAATACAACTTTGTAAAATGTAATTTTATGACAAGACAAGCAAATATAATTTAGAGTTAACTTACAGAAAAAAGAAAACAACTGTAAGGTGAGGAAGGGCAGCTCATTTGAAGGGAGAGTCAGAGTTTAGAGTGTCTAGTTCTCAACCCCAGTGGTCAATTTTTCTTTAGCACAAATGCTAAATTGCTGAAAAGGATTGGCTTTAGAACACTGGTGTTAGTGATAAGCAATAGATGTATTATTAATTAAGCACTCTGTCTTGCAGACTTTAACGTTATTTGTTCAGACATAAACTAATATTGTTGTATTATTTTCCTGCTTACAAGATAAGAAAAGGGGCTTTAACAGTATTAATAATTAGCCCGAGCCATATAATTAGTGATGAGTAAAGACACAAGTCAAAGTTAGATCTTCCCTGCCAACTCTGTACTCCTCAGCCTCACCACTAAGCCCACTGAGTGTCTGCAGTAAGAGCTTTGGACAGGTGCATAAATAAATCTCCTTGGGATGGATCAAGATGTCTGCCTCATTTTTAATTTTTTAAATTCTATTGGCCAACCATCTTACACAAGATTTGGGGAAGGGTAGGAAATAATTTGACATTATTCTTTTTTTAAAATAATAATTTATTTTATTTTTTCAGTGTTCCAAGATTCATTGTTTATGCCTCAAACCCAATGTTCCATGCAATACATGCCATTGTTCTTAGACAACAGGTTTCACTGCATGTTAAGCCAATAACACATTAGAATGAAGATTTCTTTCTCAAAATGGGATATACTGAGTGGAACTATAGTGAGAGCCTAGCTGTGGATATTAATAAAATGGTAAGAAATTGTGACAAGTGTTTAGCAAATAAAATAGTGGAATGCTCTTCATGTACCCTAAGAACATTTTGAGGCATTTGAGATATTCTGGTTGCTCAGCATTCCCTTCCACACATTACCCTCACGTCCCCCTTTTTGGTGGAATCCCTTGTAGTACAACTTCCTTTTAGAGAATTATTGGTGAAATTGGCAAGAAAGATATCCTGATCTTCCTTAGGCTCCCATGACCCCAGCATGGGTTCTTAGACTCCTTCCCACAGATATTGAGTCTTAAATGAAACCTAACAAAGGATGGAGAAAACCAATAATGGCACTAATTCTGCCCAGTAGTCCTTGCCCAGATGTGATGACTGATCAATACCTGTTACCAGGACATTAGTTGTTCCACCATTTCCCACCTCTCGTCAAGCCTGGTCCTTCAGTTCTTTGGTGAATTTGATCATGTCCTACTTTAAATTTATAGTCCTATGACGGAGACAGCCAGGAGCACTTCTGCTCAACTGGAACCAGTTCCAAGAAGCCATCCTTAAGTGTGCCCTTGATAGTAGCTGCCTCGCCCTGGGCAGACGGATATTGTCATAAATATCTGCTTTCTAGACTTTTCCTGGCAGATCTTACTATCTGACTTTGTCTTGTTTACTGTGTTTCTTCATAATATGTTGGAGTAGTGGGGCCTAGCAGAGTTTTCTGCCAGCTACAGCAGGGCAGAACATGGGGGACATTTCACACATGTCTGAGAGCAGAAAAAAAAATGATGTAAGGACATCCAAGGGGCATGAAGAGGCCTCACAATCAGGTGGAGGAGAGAGAAGTGGAGTTCCAAGGACCAGCATAGAAAGGCCAGATGGGAACAAGCGTGTCCGTGAACACCAAGGTGAAAGGAAGGACGTGCAGAAATTTTTGTTGCTGTCTTGCTCTCCAGCTGCTGTTTCAACAAGAGGTGTGTCCCCTTGTAGAGGTAAGACACACACTGAGAAAAGATTTCTTTTTGTATACCTGAGTTTGTAGACTGAGATTTATATATCATAAATATGACTGTGGATTCCTCAAACAATATAGATACAAAACATGAAACAAGCCTCTTGTAATCCTGTCCCCCAGACCTAAGCACTTGCAGCCGTTCCTATAATTGTGTCCATAAGGAGATATATAGATATAAGTACGTACTTAGGTATGGACAGTCATATCTCTAGACAGAGCTATACCAGCCTTTGAATAAAAGAATAGGATAACACCATAGGCACTATTCAGAATCAATTTTTAGACATTAAGAAGTAGCTTTCTTGAATTGGAGAAAATGAAATATGTCAATCATTGGTAGGCTGACAGCTGACAACGCCAATTAGGAGTAACACGTGTATTTTCTTTTTCTATATAAAAAGGAGTTTTGAAACTTCAGAGCCAAATTGCTTGCTGTGATCAAGAGGCCACCGGGGTAAGATGAATTGTTTTTGTACAAGTGGGTTCTTTGACGAGAAGAATGAACTTCAACTAGCAAACTCATGAAAAATCAAAGATGCTTAGTGCATAACTTTGGAAATTAAATCATGTTCTAGAAGTTTACTCTGTGATTAATTACAATTAGAGAGCTCTAAACCCAAACAGAGTAATTAAAATATCCAAATTTATTTTTCTCTAAGATCTTTTGGTGTGAGGAGCTAGAAAAAAATGCTTTATTATTATTTTTGTTTTCCCCTGAAAAACTACACACTGAAAAATCTAAATCAGTGTACTTTGGGAAATATACAGAGTGGATTTCTTTCTGTGGCGGTACCAGGATTTTAAAAGTTGACCCAATGCTTTCAGGGATGTTGTGCCTGCCAAAGAAATGTCTGAGACTATCAGAGTTAGTAATGTCATTATCTCAACATTTATTTGGCCAGAATTTTTAGATTACCACTCACATTATTTTTTTCATGACTAAATGAAATTGACTGATGCTTTCAAAGTTGAGAAAAAAGTCAGTGAGTGTTTTCCTTGAATAAGGGTTCTGTTTAAGAGTTAAGGCCCTGTCTCTACCCTAGGTGTAATTAATAGCTTTAGGTATATTTACATAAAACCAACATGTATTGGGGCACCTGCGTGTCTCAGACAGTTAAGTGCCCAACTCTTGATTTTGGCTTAGGTCATGATCTGTGTTGTGAGATGGAGCCCCATGTCAGGCTCTGCACTGGGCATGGAGCTTGCTTAAGATTCCCTCTCCCTCTTGCTCTGTCCTTCTCCCTACTCGCATCTCTTTCTCTCAAATACATAAGTAAATCTTAAAAAAAAAAAATGAAAAACAAAAAACCAACATGTAGAGCATATGCATGTTTGTCTTAGTTGGTTCTAGCTGCTCCAACAGAATACCATAGTTGGATAGTTCATAAACAAAGAAATTTACTTTTCATGGCTCTGGAGGCTAGGAAATCCAAAATCAAAGAGCTGGCAGATTCCGTGTCAGGAAAGACTACTTCCTCCTAGACAACCGTGTTATTGCTGTGACCTGGTGGAAAGGGCTAGGGAGCTCCCCTGGGCAACTTTGACAAGGGCTCAAATCCTAAAAGCCCCACCTCTTAATACCATCACTTTAGGGGTTAGGATTCAGCAAAGGAATTGTGAAATTGTGAGAAGACACATTCAGATCGTAGCAGTGTGTGCACCTACAAACATATAAATAAATGTCCTGTTTTTGTTAAGCTAGATACTTACATGAATGCATAATGGTTATAAATGCTTAATTGATATTCTAAAATCCATTTCTGTTCTGTAGGGTGGTAAAATTCATGTTAATTTATGTTACTACAATTAGCCAGATTTCTAAGGATCTCGTAGATACTCATATAGCCTGTAATATGTGACTATCAAGACAAGCTTGAGAAAGTATAAAGTATACATTTTCCAGTTTTGCATTGGGGGAGGAAATAGCTTCGATACATTTGTTCTTTCTCCTTCCTAACCTAAAGGATAATAAGCAAGGGCACAGAAACACCAAGTGATACTGAAGGGAAAGTAGCAGGAAAGAGAGTGATTGCTGAACTCACAATTCATCCGAGGTCTCAGGGGACAAGATCACACAGTACAATGGAAAACACACTGCTGACCTAATCTTAGATATTGTCAAAAGAAGTAAGAGTTACAAGGCAATGAAGAGATGGAATGAAACCTCCCTTTGGGGCAGAGATGCAAGACTAATTACAGAAGGAGGTGTATTTCCAATGACCAAGGTAGAGGACTGACAGCTCTCACAGAGCTAGAAGGACTCAAGGGCTGTCAGCTTGGTTTTCCAAAAGCATTGCATTTTGGGTGGAGTGATTGAGTTTAACGATCCCACAAAGAACTTAATCTCTTAGAGTTTCCTTCAGACATTAGAAAAAAAAATCAAATTCCTAATCCATTCAGTCAATCTGGAAGACTTTACTGAGTTAATTACAAAGAATTTAGCGTGTTGGTAAGCGGAATGGTAGCTACAAAGAATTATAGAAAAATAGTCTGTCCTGAGGATTCTTTTCTGTTTTCTTGAGGTCTGACTGCTGATAGATTTTAAGCCTAACCTCCACCCTTCCCCTCTCACCCACACCTGTCCAAGCTAGTCAGAAAGCCTGGTGCTCACTCCTTTGGCATCAGTGGGACATTCAAACCGTTCAAGAGAGTTTGGCAGAGTTGGGGCTATCATTAGGAAAGGCAAAGGACTGGATGTGCCCAAAGGAAAATGACTGTGATGATCATACCGTAAGGAAAACGTGTGGATTCAGAAGCAGAAAGAAGTACTGGTAAAAGACAGGCGGGGTCAAGGAACCAAAGAGAGGAAATAGGATTCAGTATGCCTGCCCAAAGGGAAACTCAGTAGATTACTATTTGCATTTGTATATATTTGTAGAAACATACCATCCTTCTAGGTATCTGGATCCCAGTTAGTGGGATGAACAAAAGATACATTCATGTGCTGAGACTAAAACTATGTAACATGTGGGTCTTTAGATTATTTTTCAAGAAAACCTTGATACATCTGCATCATTATATAGAGTACAATTTGAATTTAGGAAAAAAAGAGATTTCCTTTGATTTCAAAAGTTTTATGTGGAGCAAATTACAGAAAGTACCAGGGATCTTCCAGGAATATGTATGTTTTTCTCTCAATAAGATGCACGGGTATGGATCTCAAATATTCCTAGGCTAGGAATCTAAAACCCGATCAGCTAATATAATGCAAGACCATTCTTAGTGGTCAGTGCAAGCCAAAGCACACACAAAACTCTTCTTTATGGACTCTTCCAAAATCAGGACACCTGGCAATCCAAGAGGAAAAATTATAGATGCCTGCACCAAAAGGAAGTTCATAATAAAAAATTGCATACGGGGCACCTGGGTGGCTCAGTTGGTTAAGCCACTGCCTTCGGCTCAGGTCATGATCCCGGAGACCCGGGATGGAGCCCCACATTGGGCTCCCTGCTGGGCAGGAAGCCTGCTTCTCCCTCTCTCACTCGCCCTGCTTGTGTTCCCTCTCTGGCTGTGTTTCTCTCTGTCAAATAAATAAAATCTTAAAAAAAAAAATTGCATACGGATTTGTTCCATCACGAGGAACAGTCAATAGACAACTAAGTGAAGAATTTGCACCCTCCCCCCCCCAGGCTTAAGATACTAAAACAGTTTAGAAGGATCTAAAGAATAACTATGTTAAAAAGATATTATTCCTTTTATTTGACCTTGAAACAGAGGCCAACTAATGCATAGGGTAAGAAATCAGGATAAAGGTTATCTTTGGGTCAAGGAGAGAAGCATAAAAGGGGGCTTCTGGGATGCTGCTAAATTTCCATTACTTGGTGTCGGTGCTGGATATTGCTGTTCTTTTTAATATGGTTATTTACAAAAATATACCAAGCTACATGATTATGATTTGTGCTATTTCTCTATGTTTGTATATGTCAACAAAATGGTTCATTTTTTAAAAAAAGGTGCAGGGTCCTGGGACTGAACCCCGTGTGGGGTTTCCTGTTCAGTAGGGAGTCTGTTTCGCCATCTCCTGCTGCCCCTCCCCATCTCAAATAAATAAATAAAATTTAAAAATAGAAATAATATAAAAGATACACAGGCAAAAAGGAATTTTCAGATCTTTTCAAGTTAAGAAAGTTTACCTCTCCAAAATTTGCTCTGAGAGAATCAGCAAACTGTTCTTTGGTGGGAAGGAGCATGAATCCATGAAGTTTACACTGTTGGCACACCTCTACCCAATTCCCCTCACCTCTGTCAACGGCCTATCTGATCTCTTTTTCTATGAGTTTGGCTTTTTTTAGATTCCACATATAATTGAGATCGTACAGTATTTATTTTTTTCTGACTTATCTCACTTAACCTAATGCCCTCAAGGTCCATGTGAGTTCTTGCAAATGGCAGGATTTCCTTCTTTCTTATAGCTGAGGAATAGTCCATTGTCTATGTATACCACATTTTCTTTGCCCACTCATCAGGTGATGGACACAGAGGCGGTTCTAATTTCAGTGTTTCGAGGAACCTTGTGCCTAATGATTTTCTCAGTTCCCTTCATCCCTTTTTTCATGAGGCAAAGAACAAACAGGCCGACCCAGCTCAACCCTTATTCTATTTTATACATTTGACGTTAATTGAACAGATACTGTATTCCAGGCACAAAATGTGGACACTTAATCTCTCTTTGTTTCAGTTTCTTCAAATCAGAATAAATTCAATGAGGGAAGGATCTGCTCTTTCTCCAGATACCTGAATAGCACTTGACCTATAGTAGGCCCTCAAAATGTAAACTAAACGCAAAGATTATACTTCATGTGCTGTTGCCGAGATCACATAAGGCAAATACAACGTTTGATGTAGCAAATAGAAAAAGCTCAAAAAAGTCCCTGACTTTTCTTACTTCTGTAGAAAACATAGTCCAAGAGACTTGCCTGACATTCTTTATATTTTTCCTATTTTCCCTAACAGATTAAATAAATAAATTGCCTTTTAAGGTATAGTCATATAGCTCTAGTTAATCAGATTGGAGGAAAAGTGTCAGCTAAAACAGACTAAAAAAAAAAAAAAAAAAAAAAGGCATCATCTCCAGGGTCACCTTTCCAAACCCCAAACTGAAAATCTGAAATCTGCCTACAGAAAATTGCTATAATGCATGAGAAGCTAAAGCAGTAGGTTTTTCTGCTGCCTCTGGAGGAAGATATATCTGCTGTAGGTGTCAATTTCACCATGGAGAATAATTTAATCATACTTGTAAATGACATTCCAACAAAAGGTCATCAGGCCATCATCAACTTAGGAAAATTAGACTTGCTTTATCGATGTTAGAAAGTGATACAGTGCCCAGGTCTGCTTCAGAGGGAAACTGGGAAGTCAAGAAAATGTGCCTGAGCTGAGCAGAGGAGCCCAGACAAGGAAAGCAGCCAGTCTACCCTGAGCCTCTGCCCTTGCAAATTCCCACAACCAGCTGGGGCTGCAGTTTGTATTTTTCTCTCCCTCTCCCTACCCTTTTTTACACCGCAACTAAGTAAATATGTTACAAAACGGTAACATAAAGAGAATCATTTCAAGAAACCAGAGATGGGAATATTACTAAAGAGGACATGGAGGGAAAAATGAAAGATTTGTCATCTGCTTAGTCAGGCAAGAGGCATTTGCTTTGATGATGCATTTTCTTTTCGGGGAAAAGTGTTTGGCTCTAGGAGGGTAAACGGCTTAGACAGTCTCTTCTAAACGGAGCTGGAGGGCGAGCGGCTCGGAAGGTTTATTCTGGGGCTTGACCACTGGCTAGTCGTGTGCCCTTGGCAAGTTAACTTTTTCTAACTTTCAGTATTGTCACCCGTAAGGGAGGATCATAGAGTGTCTCCCAGCTTGCATGGTTGTTGGGGTGAATGAGAAAATGCAGTGGGGAGCTAAGTGTAACCAATGGCAAAGAGCAAGAAATCAGTATTGTGGCTTTTCATTCTATTACTCAGGTAACCGAGTTCTAGAATCTAACTCCTGGAACATTCCTCGTCGGGAGTTATGAGATTCAACCCAAAGAAATGGATCTCAGTTTGAATATTAGTCTTTCAATTGTTGAACTAGATACGTCACTGGGGATGATATCTGCATTTGTTTGTACTCAAGTCAGAAGCCTGTGGACACATCACAGTGACAGCTGGGTCAGTGAAAGAAGAAATACTCCATCTAATTGAATTAAGAAATGGAGCATGGGCGGTGTACTCTCTTCTATTGCTGCACAACCAACTGTGGCTTACTTAGCAGCTGAAAATAACACATGTGTATTATCTATCAGTTTCCTTAGGTCTGCTGGGTTGGGGGAGTCTGTATGTTTGAGCTGGTTCCTCCACTCAGGGGCCCACAGGGCAGTAAGCAAGGCATTAGTAGTCAGAGTTGGGGTTTCATCCGAGGCTCACTGGCATTTGGGAGCACTTAGTCCTTTGCAGACGAGGCACTGGAATCCTCAGCATCCAGGGCTCCCTGCCGAGGGGTCCGATCCCCCACAGGACAGATTTTTATTCATGGCCAACAAGGGAATACCAGCTGCTACTTCAAATCTTCTCAGGCTTCTTCCATCTCCTGCTTTAGAGAGTCCTTTCAGAGGGCCCCACCCTGCTTATGCCAGGCCCACCAACACTTAAGGAGAGGGTGTTATGCTGGGTATGCACACCAAAGCATGGGGATCTGGGGAGTCATTTAAGATTCTGTCTAGTGCAGATAGAAATGGAAAGTTCTGTAGGATTTCCAGGAGTTTGCTTAGTTATTAAAGTGATGGTGCAGAGACAGATCTACACTGGCAAAAAAGTCAGAGTAGGTCCGTAAACCTAGTTTTTCTCTCATGCTAAGGAATGCGGCCTCTTCCTGTGCTGTCACTATGTGGGCAGGAATAATGCACACAGCCTCCACGTGGAAGGGCAGCAGGAAGTAAATCCCTGCGGCCACACATGCTGAAATCTCTGAGCATGAGATCCGTCGTACCTCATTGTACAGAGACCCTTCTTCGCAATCCTATTTCTAACACAATCAAAAGGAGCACCATTCAGTCTCGCCTCAAGGGAAAAAATACACCTGGCCTAATTTAGTTGGCAAGTCTCCGGTTGGTGGTCTGATTCATACGTCAGAGTTCAAACCCTGTTTCTCTTCTCTCCTTCCCCACATTGTAACAAGAAATCTATGCAGGCCCGTATTCTCCCAGTTGTTTGAGTGCTGGTTTCAACTGATCCCCAACCTGAATTATCACCCAGCCTCCTGACATTTTGATCTATCCAGACTCCTGGCTGAGGCTGCCCTAATGGGGGACCGATGATAACAGGGAATAAGTCATGTCACCTTTCCATCCCCAGAAACTGCTGAGTCTTAGCCAGTGTTTATCCAGTGCTTGTCAGATCCATCTTTCAGATTCTGGGGGAAAAAAATGTATGAATGATATGGACATAACAGAATACTGTAAATCCACGTGGGTGCACCCATCAGAGTTTTGGTCCCTTATTTAGGATCCTTTATGCAATAGTTTGTTTTTTTTTCAATATTTATTTTGAAGAAATTTTTTCAGACATTTTTGGATATTTTTTCCTATAATTCCATTCTCTTAGTTTCGGAGTCGTGATTGAAGATGTTGGTGTTGGTTGCAGCACACAACACATGCATTCACATGCAGACACACTCACACATGCAGACACACACACAGAGACACACATACACAGAGACACACAAAAAAGCAATCTCTATTTGGATCAGATAATCATGAAAAATTTTAATATAAATATTGGATTCTTGCCAGGGACACTCATAGCATTGTCTCTTTCCTTTGGTACACATATCATGGATTGTAAATTATACATGTATCTGTATGATTTTTTTGACTATTTTCTCTTTTCCTCACGAAGCCACATAAAGGCAAAGACTAAGTTTGTTTTACTCACTATTGTATTTTCATTGTCCTCCACAATGATTATCATAAAGTAAAAGGACAGTATGTATTTGTTGAATGAATGAATATTTAAATGATTAAATACTTGAATACATGGTAATCCTCCAATACCTAATAAATTCACGAGTCTCTCTGCTGGTATTACTTAATGCCTCAATATTATAAGACCACCACTTCGGTCAACAGGTAGAAACTTAGTGCGTCCGACTCCATGATGCTTCTGTTTCCCTTGCTGCTGTGACCTATAGCTTAGACATTCCTGCTTAGCCCTGCATGTAGCCTTGTTAATCTTCAAAGGAATTTTGTTTAAGATATATGGAAACAACATGACCAGATTCCTGGGCACAAAGATCAACCGAGCAAGGACAAAAAGTTACATGATTTCCTTGGATGTCTACAAATGGTAGTCACCTTAGACACCAACCCTCAAATGCTTCCCCGTTTTGCTAACATAAAAGCGACTCTAATTATGTTCCCGGGGGAGATGGTTTCTGGGGATGCTTTGTTCGCTGGCTTTCTGAATAGTTTTTTTTCACCCCAACATCCTGTCTCTGGACTTACATGCCTATTGTGTGGGGGGCAGAA
Source organism: Spilogale gracilis (assembly GCA_004023965.1). Lineage (NCBI taxonomy): Eukaryota > Metazoa > Chordata > Mammalia > Carnivora > Mephitidae > Spilogale > Spilogale gracilis. The sequence continues at coordinate 26,118 of PITA01019384.1, read as the reverse complement.
TGAGTTTGGATTCAGTTACATGCCTCCCTTCAAACCCAGTGCATGTTTATTGTAGAAATTATAAATCTCTAAAATCACCAATAAAAATCTGCCCATTGTGCATCACCCAGAAATATTGACTGTTAAAATTTTATTTATGTACTTCTATCCTTCTTGGTCATTGCTGCCTCATATTAAGTGTGTGTGGTATTTATTAATTTGTTCTTTTACTTGATATATTGTAGACATTTTCCAAGAAACATTGTCCTCAATTTAAGGTTTAACAATGATCTGGTATTCCATCACAGGGATGAATAACAGTTTATTTAACCGACCCTCTGTTTTCTTGCACATGAAATTTCATTCTGGAATTTTAAGGCCCTTGAGATATCAGGGTGCATGGGCAGAAAGAAGGGCTTATGACTTATTGGTCCCCAGTGATGTTGTCTTCTGCCTTATTCCCAGGTTAACACTGAGTTTTAATATTTTACAACAATTTGGGCTTTATTTGCTGAAAACAATATATTTTAAAGTTAATGTTTCTCTCTTAGATTATTGGTGGGATCGACCATTGTGATGGTCTCTTTGAGGTGTTAGTATGGCTAGACTACTGTCCCCAGGTGTTCCATCAAGCACTCATCTAAGTGCTGAGGTGAAGGTACTTTGTAGCTGTGACAAGAGTCTACAATCAGTTGATTTGACATAAGAGAGATTACCCGAGAGAATCTGGGGGAGCCCGATCCAATCAGATGAAGGGCCTTAGGAGCAGGGCTGGGGCTCTCAGGTGAAAAAGAAATTCTGCCTGCGGACCGCAGGAGAACTCCACTCCTTCCTGGCCACCTGCCCAGGGACTTCAGACCTGTCTAACCAGTCCTCAATCACCTGCGCCAACTCTTTGTAATAAATCCCTTATTATGAGTCTCCTACTAGTTCTATTTCTCTGGTTATACCCTGACTGATACAGCTTTTATATTTTAATTTTATGAATTGTATATTGATTTCACTTGCTCATATTTCCATTGGCATAGGCTTCTGTTTATCAGTGAGATGAGGTCTTTAATAGAGGAGGTAATCCTTTCTCTGGTTTTGTATTTTGCAGCACCTGGCCTCTGTATTATTCTTTTTCAAAACTGGCTAATTCATATGTAGTATTTCATTAATTGTACAAACATCTCCACGGGAAACTGATTGGAATGAAGCTAAATTCACAAATAAACTTGGGGGTATATACATTTACAATATTGTTTCTCTATGCCACAAGAATAATGCTTCCCCTAAACATGTCCATGTTTCAGTCATGGAAATCTAAGGCTGTTGTGAGCATACATGGCAAAGAGAGGTTTGCTGATGTGATTGAGAATCTTGAGATGGGGAAACCATACTGGATTATCAAGGCTTAACACCATTATGAGGGTCCTTGTAAGGAAAAATCTATTTTTAGTTGGGCTTTCCATGATTTGAAACTAACTATTCCTTATGGACACAGTTCTCAATGTTGATTTATGTAGCATTTCTATTTTAGCTGAATAATCTATGGAATGATATTTTTAAAAAACTGCCTCATCATTGGCTAGTGGTCATTAAGGAGGGCACGTGATGTGATGAACACTGGGCATTCTATGCAACTGATGACTTACTGAATTCTACATCTGAAACTACTAATGTACTATATGTTGGCTAATTGAATTAAAAGAAAATAAATGGCTCATCAAATACTGCAAGTTGGCAGTTAGTTACCTTTATCATTTACTTCTCCCTAATCTGAAAACTACACAATTCAATGTACTTTATTCTGAAAACAAGATATTAGGTCTTTAATTCAAGGGTTGTGACATCCTAGGAAGACAAAAACCCAATGGCCAAAATACTCGGAGGAAAGTAAGTATTTAAAGAGGTGGTGAGAACAAAGAATGGCCCTAAGAAAGCCAAAGATTTTTGTCACTTGGCCGGAGGACCTCTTTCCTATAAAGGACCCATAGGCGGTAACACACATGCCAGCAATCTCTACTCCATGGTCAGGAAAGATGAGAAATGTGAAAATAACTTCTGGACCAGCAAAGCAGAAATGTTGAAGTAAAATACAAGGAACTGATGCAAGGGAAAGTGAGAAGTTTGCTGCCTCACAGAACAAATAGAAGCTACAGAGAGCCCGGAATGAAGGGAGAGCACCAGCCTGCCCTTCTCCTGCTCTGACTGGGACTTCTCATGGACATGGAGTGAACAGGTGATCTTATGGAACAGTAACTGCTTATATTTAAGAGACATTACAAATGTTTTCCCCTTTTAAATGATACAAACTCTATGGATGAGGATGGACATTTTATTATATTTATTACATATGTATATACATATATATATATGATTTTATTTACTTATTTATTTGACAGAGAGAGAGAGCTTGAGAGAGCACAAGAAGGGGGAGCAGCAGAAGGAAAGGGAGAAGCAGAGAGAAGAGAAGCAGGGTCCCCACTGAGAAGGGAGCCCAACTCAGGGCTGGATCCCAGGACCCTGGGAGCAAGACCTGAGCTGAAGGCAGATGCTTAAACACTGAGCCATCTGGGTACCCCTACATTATATATTTCATTAAAGAAATTTTTTAAAAAAACTACAAGGAAACAACAACAACAAAAAACACCTCATCTGGTCCTGCCACATACACTATTATGGTATAATATGAATAACAACTTTAATAATATCAATAGTCATGGTAATAACAGTAGCTAACATTTATTGTAAGCTGACAACAAACCAAGGGTTTAGGCTGAAGTGAATCCCACCCTCCAAGCTCATATGTTGGAGTCCGAACTCCCTATACCTCAGCATGTGGTCTTACCTGGAGAGAGGATCTTTACAGAGGTAATCAAATTAGTATGAGGTCATTAGGGTGGGCCTAACCCAAAGTGATCCATATCCTTAGAGAAAAAAAATGCAGATGTTTGGAGACAAAGGTACACACAGGAAGAACATTGAATAAGACAAAGGCACACATGAGGGCGATGCTTCCAGCAGGCAAAGGATGTCAAAGATTGCCAGGAATCACTAGAAGCTAGCGGAGAAGCATGGGACAGATCCCTACAGCCCTCAGAAGCAACCAAGCCTGCCAACCCAACTGTGGACTGGAAGCTTCCAGAACTGTGAAACAATACATCTCTGTGCCTTGCTACTGTTGTCATCGAGAACCCATGCTCAAGCCCTGTATTAAAAAATGACATGTAATAGTTTATTACATACTCAAAGAGTCCTGCGTGAGCTAGTTCTTCATCTCATCCTCATAGTGAAAGAGGGTAAGTGTCCCGGGAAGGTGCATAGGGTTCCCAAGTGTGACGTTGGTGACATTCCTCCAGGTGGCTCAGGTTCCCAAGGAGTGATCATTTCTAGCTTGAAAATGCAGCTTCTGGCTGCTCCTCTCAGCATAGGGCCGGATGCATTCTCACTAAATGCATACTGCATGAACAGTTACAGATCTATGATTCTCATCTCCATTGATGATAACACAGGTAACAATCAACATCTTCCTGTAAGAATGTTCCAGTTCCTACATAACCTTCATCCTTTTTATTTTTAATGGCTATACAAAATTGCAACACTTTCAATGCATATACTATCATTTATTTGGTCATTATCTTATTATTGTGCTTATGTTGGTTTCAATGGTTTACTATTATAAATAACACCATGATGGATGTCTTGCGGCCAGATACTTTTCCAGTTTTTTTTGGCGGGGGGGGGGGGTGGTGTGTTTGGAGTGATCTTATTTCCTTCTAGTAAATCATGAAGTTTATGAACATTTCTACAATTTTTAAAAAAGGCATTCTCAAAATACCTTACAAAAGACTTTTGCAAATGAACTTTATCGATAGGCATGCATTAAGTGTAGAAAATTTACAACATTTGCATCAGTATCAGATCAAAGTTCATACCAATTTTTAAACTTAGTTACCCAGAGTATACAGACAACCTTTGTTTGGTTGTGCTCTGGAGATATTGTGTTTTTTTTGTTTGTTTGTTTGACAAATTGAAGATTTGGGGCAATCCTGGGTAGAGCAAGTCTATCAGCACCATTTTTCCAACGGTGTCTGCTGACTTTGTGTCTCTGTGTCACGTTTTGTTAATTTTTGCAATATTTCAAACTTTCTCATTATTACTATATTTGTCCTGGTGATCTGTGATCTGTGATCCTTAATGTTACCATTGTAACAGTTCAAGGGTGTCATGAGCCACGCCTACATAAGATGACGCCCACCGCCCTGATCAGTCAGCAGTCATCAAGGTCTAGGAAAGACCCTCCACTAACAAAAGGATTAGGAGTTGCTGAAAGCTCACAGGATGGTTAGCATTTTTTAGCAATAAAGTATTTTGGTATTAAAGGCTGTATATTTTTTTAGACATAATGTTATCACACAATTAATAAACAATAGCATAGTGCAAACGTAACTCTTTATAAGCACTGGGAAACCAAAAAATTAATTTGACTTAATTTTTTGTGGTATTTGCTTTATTGTGCTGGTCTGAAACCAAACCCGCAGTTTTGCCAAGGTGATTATAATTATTTGGACTTTGATTCTTTTGACTTAAAATCTACTTTACTGAGTATCTTAATTATGCTATTTCTCATTTTCTTACTAGAAATGGAAACTAATTTTGGACTCTCAATGACAAACTGGTTTTTAATCCTGAGGTTATATAGAAAAAATGAAAACATCAATTAAATGAGGTAACCCACTGATAACAATGATGGAACTGAAATCATATTGAACTAGTCTATCAATTTAGTTAAACTACTTGTTCTGATTAATGTTAATGGACACAAATAAATGCATATATATCACCAACAGATCAAATGACAGTATCTAGTGTTCAGTTGGAATTTCATAAAACTAAGATAAATTGTAATGTGTTTCAGTTATAACATCAAATACACATACACACATCCCTATTGTTAATTAGTTTGAAATTATTAAATCAAATTCTTGAAATGTGAAAGATTGGAAAAGGAAAAATAGCCCAAGATATAATTTTTCTCTAACCTCTCAGATGTAGAGGAGGAATTCAGTTTGCATTTAGAAAGTAAAAAAGTTGTATTATTGGCCACACACACCAGACTTTCTGTTAGCAGTCTGTTAGAGTCAGCTCAAGAAAAAGAATGCACTGGACAAGCTGCTGTGTGTTTCCAGAGTGAGGGCACGGGAGAAAGTACCTTCATTTCTCATCTCTGCTCTTACCATGTGGTGGCTGAAGGACAAGGCAGTGGGAGGAAAAGAGGAAGAAGGGGTGAGCGGGAGGAAGAGAGGAGAGGAGAGAAGGAAAGAAAAAAAAGCAAGAGAGACAAGGAAGGAAGGGGAAAGAATACGGGAGGAAAGTAGGAAGAAAATTCGCGGAAAGAGGGCCAACAGAGAGGCGGTCAGGAAAGAGAGAAGACTAATGGGGGTGAGGAAGGGAGAAGAAAGAAGGAAGAAAACCATCTTTGCCTCCCTCATTTCAATATCAAATGTTCAATTATGTTTAAAAGTCCAATATTTACATCAAATTAATTGATAGGATGTTATGCATGGGAAATTAATTAAAACAATCATTGCACCCAAAGCTAATGTTAATTTTATTTGTTTATTTCTAAATACCCGGAATCTTTAGGCGGTAACTTCATTTGCAAAAGTTCTAAGCCAGGGAGTCTCTAAATTAGCCAACGGCGTGTGGTGCCTTTCCAAGTATTGGCAGCAAGCACAACATGGGAACCAACAGGCTCCACGATCTGAACGCAGAAACCAGTGTAGCCCTGAATCCACTTAGAAACATTTCAAATGTCCCTAATAATATTATTTAGACTTAGCTAGTTATTGTACACACTTTAAGAAAGATTATCCTTAGAAATGAAAACCCCATGTTTTCCTCTCCTGCTGTGATAATGGGAAAACGAAACTGATTTTGGTCAAAGTTTCCAAGATTTATTTTCTTCCCTTCGGCATCACAATAAATGATTAGGCAGAAACAAAACAGGGACTCTTCCTTCTGTATGAGTGAGCAGTGGCTCAAAGGCACGTGGAAAACAATTGTCTTTTAGCTGCAATCTGCTTCAGCTAACACCAATAAAGCTTGTCTGGCCTGTTGTATTTATAGACTCTGCAGAGAGAGAGAGTAGATATAAATATTTGAATACCTTTTATTTAGTAGCAATGTCTACTCTAATGTTGTTTTTTGTCTTTTCCGGTAATTGGTGTAGATGCCCAGAAGAACTGAATTAATTGCACGAGCAAACATATTATATCGTTTAGGTTCGTTCGAGACCAAAGTAGAAGAATGTAATTGGCCTTGAATAGAAAAAAAGGTGTTTTTTCATTCATTTCTTCATGCTTTCAAACATCTCCCAACTTTTCTGATTTGTCAAAATATTTTTTCTATGCATCAAGCCCACTCTAGGTTCTTGGAATAGAGTGGGAAATCTATTATTTACTGCCACAATAATGCTATGAATCACCATCAACAATAACAAAAAGCTGTCTAAAATAATAAGTCTTTATTACTGCTCATGAGCTGATGGGCACCAAGGCTGCTTGCTGCTTCTGCCCACGCTCTTTGACATGCCCTCAGCCGGCCAGCGATGGGGAGGCGGCTCCGCTACCCCTGGCCGGCTTCCTCCATGTGTCTGGGGCTTGGCAGGCTGTCGGCTGGCCTAGGATGGCCTCTTCTCAGATAATGGGGGCTCTCTTCAGCCTTTCATCCTCCACTTACCCAGTGCTTGTTCTGCTAAAGCCAGAGTTCTGAGAGACAGAGAGAATAGAAAGTCCTTGAGCCTCTGTGCAGTCAGCGCACCATCACTCTTCTGTATTCTATTGCCTAAGGCAAATCAAATGCGGGGGGAATAGACTGTACCCTTTTTGGGAGAAGGTGCAAAGCTACACTACAAGGGACATGGGCAGAGGAAGGGGAATCACTGCAGACATTTTTGCAAGCGGTCTCCCATAGATGACAAATGAAACCTAGTAACTGGAGGAGGAGAATGTAAGTAAATAACCAAGATTATTTCAGATAATGATTAAGTGCTCTGAAGAAAACAAGGTGATGAGAGAGTAAGGCAATGGAGACCTAAGGTATAAAATTTAAGGAGGCACTCACTCTTGGAGATAGGTATATGGAAAGATAGGGAGAGATAGATGATAGATGCATGATAGATGGGTAAAGGTATACAGGAGTGCTGAAACACACACACACACACACACACACCCTCATGATGGTAGGACTCTTCTGGTAAAATTATGGAGCAAGTAAATTTTTCTTTAGTATCCATTATTGTGCCCTTTATTTGTCTTCTATCTAATACTTCTTGGCTGTCTTTGCAAAGGCTTGTGCCATCTCACTGGGTTCCACCATTTGAAGCGACTTTTGACATTTCAGTTTAGTGGCAAGATTTTTTTGTCTCAGGATCCCTTTACACCATTAAAAATTCTTGGGGACCCGGAAGTGGCTGTGTTTAGGTCAATTACACCTGTGAACTATTATTGTTTTAGAAATTAAAGCTGGGAAGTTTTAAAATGTTCAACTTTTATTTAAAATAATATTAAACCCATTATATATGACTGTAAATATTTTTTGAAATAACCATATTGCCCAAAACAAAACAAAACAAATGGTGAGAAAAGGAAGGAACACTGATTATACTTAGAAATCTCTTTAATATCTGGCTTAATGGGATCCAGTTGGCTTCCTATTTGTTTCCAAATTTAATCAGAGGTATAATAGTGTTTGGTTGAAGTATAAAAACAAAATGTGGCCTCATATAGGCATGTGATTGGAAAAGAGAATTTTAAGACTCTTTTTAGAGAATCATCCACAGTTTTCTTTGATACTAAATCAAAACTCAACAAGAGGTGGTTTTTAAAGGTTAGTTGCAATGTGGAATCTGAAATTGTATCACTGTGTGTTTGTGTGTATGTTTTGTACTTTATGATCATAAAATCCATTGGTCTTTCACCCTGAATGGCTTTTTTTCCCATGTGCAGCATCCTGCATGGTTAATTTGGAAACGATTAGTTCATTGGGTTCTGCAGATCTCCCAAATATCGGCCCAATTCATTCTATGGTATCAAAAAACCACATTCATTAACAAATCTCATCAGAAGTGTCTTTTCTGGGGATGCCTGGGTGGCTCAGTCGGTTAAGCAGCCGACTCCTGCTTTCAGCTTAGGTCATGATCTCAGGGTCCTGGGATGGAGCCCCATGTCTGACTTGGCACTCAGGAGTCTGCATGAGGATTCTCTCTCTCCCTCTCTCCCTGTCCCTCCTGTCCTCACTCAGGTGCACACTCTTTCCAAAATGAATAAATAAATATATCTTTAAAAAAAAAGCGATGTCTTTTTTGTATTGGGAAGCTGGCAAATTCATAGTAGTCAATACAAGTCTTTAAAACTCTAATTCTTCCTTGAAAGCTCAGATTTTATCAATGGCAACTTACAGTGTCATTTGTTTTCCTTAATGTGACAATGCCATTGTACTTAAGGGTTCAAGTTTAATTAAATAAAATTAGCTAGTTACTGCATCGGTGACTCTTTTTTTTTTTTTTAATTTTAGTTATTTATTTGACAGAGAGACAGATCACAAGTACGCAGAGAGGCAGGCAGAGAGAGGAGGAAGCAGGCTCCCTGCCAAGCAGAGAGCCAGATACGGGCCTCGATCCCAGGACCCTGAGATCATGACCTGAGCCGAAAGCAGAGTCTTTAACCCACTGAGCCACCAAGGCGCCCTATCGGTGACTCTTGAATGAAACTGGATACACATATGCATATATAATACGTGTGTGTAAATATAATATAAACATGTTTTTATGCTTATATTTTTACACATATATATACTTTTCTTTTCTTTTTCCCACTGTGAGTTTGAGGAGGTGAAGAGCACAGTGACTCTGAGTCTACTTAGATCCCAGCATCTTGCTGCAGTTCACTGAGCTGATTCATTGCCTTCCCACCATCTCTGCAAATGTCCATGCAATGAATAAAGGAAATAATATGTTAATGTGACTGTGAACATAATATCAATGTCAAGGACTTCCTAAAAGGAAGACCTCCAGGAGTCTATAGGGCCTCCCTTGGAGAAGGCAAGCCTAGGGACCCGTCACTGCCCTTTCTCAGGCTTGGTTTCACTCCAGCCTCACTGTTATAATTATTATGTCCACATAAGCTCTCTGGAATTGATATAAACTTGTCATTTCATTCTTCACTCAAGTAAAGGGGTCTAATTTCATGCCAGTGGGATAGATGTTTTTTGAAAAAGTGAGATCTTGCAGATCCCTAAAAAGAAACCTCTTTTCCTTCTTTGTCATTATTAAAATTCCTTCTTTGTGGGCTCAGCTCCGTGGTTCTCAGTCCTGAAAACACTCGGGGAACATTTAACAGTTATGGGTGTGGAGCCTCATTCCAGATAAGTTAAATTTGAGTCTCTGCTGATGCCCAGGGCATCAGTACCGTGAGGCCGTTTTAATCTTCTTAGGCGGTTCTAATCTAAGATACCAACTGGAGGCTGTCACTAAGGGCTTCGAGCAGGTTCTCTCTGAAGGTGGCTGTGAGGCTTTTGCTGCGTCATCTAAGTGGTGTTGTTGTTTTTTATCTCTCTCAGAGAGATCGTTAAATTTTTGTTTAATTGCCCAAACAAGGAACATCTTGTGTAACTGTCAAAGGTAGAACCATAACACTAATGGATAATAACTAGTAATCCCAAAGATAAAGCTGATCTTATTTCCTCTTTTTTAAAAGCGTTGTAAATAGAATGGTTTAAAAGAAAAATATCGCTTAATGTAAAACAGGTTTTCTGGGTGTTATTCCAAGGAATGGTTAATTGGCTGTTGCTTTTGGGGTGGGTGATAAATATTTACCCTTTCACTTGTGCATGTCAAGTGTGTGAACTGCTGTCTTGTGTTCAGGAAATCCTCCAAAAATTGGCGATGAAAGCTCAGATTGGAGTTCTTTCTCCTCGATTCCTGGCAGCTTTGTCTTGAGCATATGGCCAGCTCAGCTTACTGAATGCTTCTGAAAGAGGCAGGGTACTTTTGGGATTCATTTCTAAGGTGGAGACCGTCTTCAGGGTCCAGTGTGCAGGGTCATGGTGGGCATGGAGTCAGCAGCACATCAATGAGTTTCCAGTGGTAAACAAATGAGGGTCTGTGCTCCACCTCTAACCCTTGGCTCTTGTCCATTTTTTGAGTTCCGGCGTGGGGGGGGGCGGGGGTGGAGGGTCTTCCATTGACTCTAGGAACAAACTCATAACATTTCCACCAATCCCTCTTCTGTTTTTTCTTTTTTTTTTTTTAAGACTTTATTTATTTATTTGACAGAGAGAAACACAGCCAGAGAAGGAATACAAGCAGGAGGAGTGAGAGAAGGAGAAGCAGGCTTCCCACAGAGGAGGAAGCCCAATATGGGGCTTGACCACAAAACTCCAGGATCATGACATGAGCCAAAGGCAGCCACTTAACGACTGAACCACCCAGATATCCCTCCATCTTCTGCTTTAATACAACCAACATTTCAAATCTTTTTTGCTTTTAATGAAGACCAGAATAAACAAAGAATACTTCTCAGTTAACACAGATTATTTATTTCTGGATTATCCACCAATGTTAAGTTTCTATCTTTGAAGACAATGTGGGTTTAGGATGGAGTTCTGGTTTTTCTTGAAAGAGCTGGCCATGTTGGTCTCAATTTTCCACATGGTGCTGGGTGGCTGCACCTACAGGGGTCTGCTCCTTTAGAGAAGGCGCCTCTGCCCATCTGTAGTTCTCATGTGGGAGGCTTCACCCATTTCCATTCCTGGCTGAGCTCCTGTTTTTTGTTTGCGGATGGTAGGCCCTACTATTCTCTCAGAGGTAAAAATAAGGCCACATTAGGGAAACAGAATTAGTTACACAAGTCACAGTTTCCAGAAGATATAATTGAGCCTACTTCTCAGAAGAATCACAAATATTCTTGAGGCGGAGAACAGATAGGAAGGTCTCATATGGATTCTAAAAATCAAAGTGAAGAAGGGAAGTACCAAAGAAAGAGTGTCCCAACAAGAGATTTACAAAACACATGAGAACTATTTCTACAAGTTGATTTCATTTAATCTGTTATAAAATGGACCAGTTTCACTAACTAAAATCTCCATTAATATTTTTAATTGAGGGAACAATTTAAAAGTTGTTGTGGCAGTAGAAGTCTGTTGTTTTCATTACCCAGTGTCCACTCTCCCTTCTTTGATTATCTGAGTTCCGTATTCCTTGGGGACACCCTTCCATGAACTTTGACCTAGGTGCTTCAGGTGAAATTGACTCCACCCTTAGCTGCAGGAGGGATTATGTGACTCAGGCGTGGACAATCACACTCTCACATTCCACTTGGCTTATTTTATGGGGTTCTATCCTAGAAACCTATGAAAAAAAATGTACATAAAAATCATGACTTCTTTCTGGCCACAATTATAAGTCAGGCTGGTCGTCTATGTCTGGAGTCCTTCATTTCATTTCATGTTTATGGAGAAATTTTTATTTATGTTTTCCCAATAATTCTATTCATTTCTCAGTGCTCATCAAGGTTACATGTACTCTTAATTCTCCTTAGCTATTTTGCCCATCCTCTCACCTACCTCCCCTTTGGCAACCACTAGTTGTATTAAAGAGTGTATTTGTTCTCTGTATTTAAGAGTCTGTTTTCTTGTCTCTTTTTTCTTTGTCTTGTTTCTTAAAGCCCACATATAAGGGAAATCATATGGTATTTGTCTTTTTCTGACTGACTTATCTCACTGAGCACGATACCTTCTAGATCTGTCTGTGTTGCTGCAGATGACAAGCTCTCATTCTTCTTTATGGCTGAGTAATATTCTATTATACATACATAGCTCATCTTCCTTATTCATTCATCTATAGATAAACACTTGGGTTTTTCCATACCGTGGCTGTTATAAATAATGTGCAATAAACATAGGGGTGCATATATTTTCAAATTAGTGTTTTCATTTTCTTTGGGAAAATACCCAATAGTGGAATTACTGGATCATATGGTAATTTTACTTTTGATTTCTTTTGAGGAAACTCCACAGTGTTTTCCAATGACTGCAAAAGTTTGCATTCCCACCAAGAGTGCACGAGGATTCCGTTTTCTCTATATCCTTGCCAACACCTATTGATTCCTGTGTTGTTGATTTTAGCCGTTCTGACAGGTATAAAGTGATGTCTCACTGTGGTTTTAATTTGCATTTCCCTCATGATTAGTGGCATTGAGCATTTTTTCATGTGTCTATTGGGCCATCTGTATGTCTTCTTAGAAAAAAATGTCTATTCACATCCTCAACCCATTTTTAAATTGGATTATTTGTGGTTTTGGTATTGAGTTATATGTGTTCTTTGTATATTTTGGATATGAACTCCTTATCAGATATATCATTTTCATTTATTTTTAAAACTAGAAGACCAAATCAGAAGTATATTTAAATAATTCCTCCTTGAAATGGCTTCTTTTTGTGAACATGGTAGAATTAGCTATCAACTGGTTATTTTTCATACACTTGATAATGAGTCTATAAGCAAAATAGATTTTACATTTTCTTGTGAATAGGGCACACAATGCAGAAATAAAAATATATTTTTTCTTCCAACAAAAAGTGAATCCATGTTCCCTCAGAAGATGGGTTTGCATGAACACATCATCCTGCATTCTACCCACAAAGGGTATCTTTCAACATTAGATTGTGTCTTCATTGGAAACAATGAGATTAGTTCAGTAGTGGGACAAAATTTTGGAAAATGGCTTGAATGTGGATTTAAAAATCAATCCACTACTAGTAACTCTCTTTGTATAAGAGTCCACGGCACATGTAGGATGTCTCTGTCATACCCATTTAATATTTTTTTCTGTGCTTTGACAATGTAATTGACTTACAATTAAAATAAATTTTAAGGACCTTTTTCATGCTTTTCTAGTTGAAGGGGAATATAATTAGATTTAATTGAGGTTGATTCTCCAAATGACATCCCTAGATACAGCAGACAGCATATAGGCATCTTATTCTTCTTTTATAGGGAACATATGCATAAAGTCACTTAATCAAAGAAGTTGCACATTGAAAGCTTTCAAAACAAAGTTGATGAAAATAGGATGTGACAGATTCTTCCCTTGATTTCTTAGAGCTCTTGCAATTATGTCTGATTCTCCACGACATGGACTGATAAATGATGTTTTACAGGAGTAGGGGTGTGGGGAAGCAGGGAAAAAAATCTTACAACTTAATCTTTCTCAACATTTTTCCATAAGATAATGCAACTGGACTCGGGAAGAAGTTTTATAACTTGAATATACAAGATTTGTCTAATGATTGATCTGTAGGTGGCCTCAGACCCTACCAATTATGTTGTTTATTAAAGAAATAATGAAAAACCAACATTAGAATGATGCTTTTAAAATTACCTGCTCTTTGTAAAATGTGTTTCCTAAATTAGCTTGGAAAAAGTGGCTTGCAACAGCTCTAAGAACATAATAATGGAAGGAAATTAGGCAGCTAAACAAGGACAATAATGGGCTTTTTAGACAATAATCTTGTGTTTAATTGCACCCAATTTTAACCATAGGTAACATGAAAAGTTTGAACAAGCAAAAGCATTTAGGTATTATTGGTGTATTGAGGTTTTCCACAGCACAGTGGAAATTGGAATACTGGCAATTATGTGGTTAGTCTCATTGACATGGACAGTTGTGCACTACACAACTCAAGGTTCAAGGAGACACAGTGATTCATTTGGGTTATTTACCACCGAGGAGCTCAAATGCACAACTAAGTTGTCTCCATTGATGAAATTAACTGGAAAATGTCCAACTTTCCCTTCACTTTTTGTTAGATCGATAAATAAGGAAGCTTTCCCCCATGGCATCTGACAGGATTCTGTTCTGGCCATTACATTCGTGGTCCTTCCTACATGAAGTGGTTATGACTGAGCCACCAGCAAGAGGCACCCACTTCCAACTGGTTGGTTTGTGAACATGGTGGGAGGAGATTGAACTGAGAGAGCCAAAATGTCTCAAAGTATTTGCACAACTGACCCACAAAATGGGTTTATAAATATTGACAGATTGTGGTGTTTGACTTTTGATAAGATCAAAGACAGTGCCGGTTTTGATGTTGGAAAATGGATGGGTAATTTAAAACCACATGTGAAATGGCATTTTCAAATTAAGTATTTTTCCTTTAAACTCTTTAAAGTTCTCTTTTAAGAATTTATGTAAATGGTACAGTTTCAAGTATGATCCTAAGCATAGAAGTCTATGCATCAAAATGTCTTGATGTCTATGAAGGAGAATGATGAGAAACTTTAATTTTAAATTATGTATTTTCATTTTTCTCCAGTCTTTCCAAAGAAGCAAGAGTTATTTTGTAATGGGAAAATATTGTAACCTGCTATGTTTTCTCCCTAAATAGAGGTGATGGCGCAGGTGGAGGTCTTTGAAGAAAATATTTTCTGTGTCAGCTCAGATTCAAATGTTAATTGTGCAAATTATTAGTACCATAGGTAGCAAAAAGCACACTCTAGGGAGCAGTCACTGTACACCGACTGTGTACTGAGTATTCTGCATATGTTATTTATAATCTTCAAAATAACCTGGCAAGGTGCGAATTCTTGCCCTTATATGACTTTCAAAAAAACACTGGGACTCAGGCAGATTATGTAATGATCATGATCATAAAGGTCATGATCACCTCGTTAAGATCAGGCCAAATCCTAGTCATACCCGTGTTTCTCAAACTCCACACTTTCATATTTGGACTTTCAGTATTCCTTACTGGAGTGAGTCTCTTCTAACAAAATTGAAGTCTGTTGATACGGAAACAAATAATCATGATTCATTCATTTACTAATGAATCAAGAATATTATTTATTTGTATTATATTAAAACTTTAGCAGCTGTATCTCCTTTATCAAATATTTTTATATTCATAAATACAGAATTGGCTGCTGAATTCTATCAGATAACTTTTTGGCCCCTATTGATACAATCATATTATTTTATTACTTTCTTTTTTGCCCATTTATATGCTGAATTAAAATGACATTTTTCTAATATTGGATTATTCTTGAATATCTGAACTAAAACCCACTCAGTTCAGTGTATTATTTTTGAAATGTAATGTGGACTCTATTTCTAAATACTTTGTGATTTTCAAATCAATATTCATGGATTTGGTTTATAGGTTCTGTTTTCAATGTTATCCCTGTCAAGCTTAGGTATTTTCTGCCATAGTGACTTTGTAAAAAGAATTAGGAAGCATTAATTCTAACTTTATGCTTTAGGACAATTTCAAAAGCTCATGAATTATCTGTTTCTTGAAGGTTTGAATGAATTCATGCATGAAATTGTCTGGAACTTTATTGAGAAGTAGATCTTTGACAACTTTCTCAATTTCTTTCTTGGTTTGGGTCTATTCAAGTATTCTATCTTTTGTTGAGTCAATTTGAAGTACAGCACTTTTATATTTATAGAAAATGGCCTATTCACATTCTCAAATTTGTTAGCATATTTTTGAGCAAATATTCTTTTAAAATCCTTTTAATCAGTTCCACTTTTCACATCCTTAAGTTTATATATTAATGTAGTCTTTTTTATTTATAAGGTGCTTTATTTATTTTTTATTCAAAGAACTAATTATTTTATGTATTTATCAAGTTTACTTTTTCTATTTTTCAGAACATCAATGTATGCTTTTATATGTATTAACTCCATTTTTCTCTTTTCAATTATTTCATGCTCTTATAATTTCTAATTGTTCTCCTTTCCTCTAAATAAATTTGTGTTTTTATATTTATTAATTTATTGTTCTGCTTTCCTTAGCCTTTTCTTTGAGTTCTTTGTCTTATATTTTTATGTTGATTTTCTTCCCGTTTTAGGTAAGAAAAATGTTCATAGTTCTCCCCCCACCTTTTTTTTTTTTTTTTTTTTGCAAATTTTTGGCATCATATAATACTTTATAGAGAAAACTTTTAATATTGTTGTGATTTAATGATATGGCAATTATACTTTTGGTTACCTAGGGGACCTAAGAGTTATTTGATATTTAAAAGAAAATATTTAGAGGATGCCTGGGTGGTTCAGTCAATTAAGCAACCGATTCTTGATTTTGGCTGAGGTCATGATCTCAGGGTCCTGGGATCAGGTTGGACTCTGTGAAGAATCTACTAGAGATTCTCTCTCCCTCCATCTCTCCCCCCACTCATGACCATGTGCTTTCTCTCTTTCTCTCTCAAATAAATAAATAAATCTTTTAAAAAAGAAATAAAAGATAATATTTTCTTCAAATCTAAATTATGGCCAGACTTTGTAAATAACTTATGCATGCTTATGAAGAAGCTACATTCTATCTCTCTCTATAGGAATATTTATATTCTACACTTATGGACTATGTCATTCAGACTATTCTATAACTTTTGTTTTATAACTTTGTGATTGGTCAAGGATGGGATTTTTATAATGATACTTCTAACAACTAGTATATTTATGTAATTTTGGGGTTCTTGTTCTATCTGGAAGGTTTTGTTAAATATGCTGGAGTGTGGGATCCTTATAAAGGCAATGATAAGATGGTTTAAATGGTACATGGGCATAGAATGAATAACATTGGATAACGTGGCCAGGAAGTTATTTCTTTTCCATTTATCTTCAAATTTGCATTATGATAGAAGAAAATCTCAACTCGGTGGTGTTAGTGTATTTATAATACTTTGCAAACTCTGCTAGTTCCATGCACTCATAGAGAAGAGCAACTCAATTTAAGACTTAGCCAGAATTCTGAGTCTTCCCTTTGCACTTGTGCATACCTTCCCCACTTCTCCTCCCTCTGATCTCTGATTCAGAAGGTGACCATGTTCTATAGTGAGACTTCCTGGTCCTCTGGTTTTCTGTTGGATCCCACCAACAAGGCAATGGCAAGAGACTGGGGGACTGCAAGGTAGGGGTCTTTACTTCCCTGGCTTCTGCTCCATTGAGTTGCTTTGGGTTGGCCCCATTCCTTCCCCAAATGGTCTTTCCTTTGGTCTGTTGGTCTTTCCTTTACAACTGCCCAATCTGTGTGTGGTCATCATTCCATTCCTTTGCTCCTTCCAGACAAGGAGTGGTAACTGCTCCTCTTTACTGCTTTTGAACTGCAGACTTCTTTAAACTTGTCCCCACTAGCCCACAGCTGTTAATCCATTCCTTTTCAAAACCCCTTTATTACCCATTTTGAGTGAGCTATTTCCTCTTGTCTCTTCAGTGACTCTGGTACCTGGCAAAATTTACTAATATGGTTTCTCATTTAATTGTACCCTTTTCCTTATAACGGTAAGAACTGGTTCTGGATTTTGGATCGTAATATAGAGTTTCTGTCTAAACCGTTTTTATTTACTTTTAAAGAATTCAATTAAAAATCATATGAAGCAAATCATACATTATATGAAGACAGCAAAAACTCATGAAACTAAAATATGAATTATTGAAATTTGGAGAACATAGTTTTAAGCATTTCAGTGCTCCCCAATTTATTATGTATGGTTTGTTTGCTATTTTAAATCACTAATACAGATGGACTTTCCCTCATGTTTAGTGCTCTCCTTCTTTAAACTATAGTCAGTAATATGAGGGTTGATGATGTGACCATGATTTTGTCTCTGTTTTTTAATTTTGGGACACATTTTTGTCCATACTTTTATTTTAAAACAACTTCAGTCACCTTGTTCTAGGATATCTCTTTTTTTTTTTTTTTAAGATTTTATTTATTTGTTTGACACACAGAGAGATTACAGGTAGGTAGAGAGGCAGGCAGAGAGAGAGGAGGAAGCAGGCTCCCTGCTGAGCAGAGAGCCCAATGTGGGACTCAGTCCCAGGACCCTGAGATCATGACCTGAGCTGAAGACAGAGGCTTAACCTTCTGAGGCACTCAGGTGCCCCTGTTCTAGGATATATCTTGTAGTATGGCTTATTTTTATTTTTTTGACTAACTCTAAAAGTCTTCTTAATTAATATGCAATTCAACTTATGATGGTTGAGACATTCATTGTTTCTATTTCTGTCATTAGTTTAGGCTTGGTATGTCTCCCTGCTGTTCCCTTTTCTTCCTATATTAGTCTCTAATAGCAATATTTCCCCCACATGTATCTCCTCCAGCATTTGTGGAATACCTTAACTTTTTGATTTTTCTTTAATTAGTATATTTTAATCCTACACATCTCAACAGCTCAGAATAAAATAATATCCATGGGTTCTTTTTGTAGGAAAATGAGGCACTTAGTGCATTCAGCTTCCCTCCCTCTACTGTCCTCCTGGTTTTTTCAGTATGTTCTGAAATTTCGGTGTCATGGTGGCCACAAACAGGCCCAAACTTTCCCTTGCCTTACGTCCCTCAGCTGGTAGCAATATTCCTGTCATCCTTGCAACATACTTGGGAAGAGCCAATGAATTCACACTTATGAAGGGCTTAGGACAGAACAGATAATAAACACTGTATCAGTGTTAGCTTCAGTTATTGTTTCTGCGACCCTTATTATCTTACTATGACAGATGAAGCTTTTCTTTCGGGAATCACAACCCACAGTTACTTATGTCTGTGTTGCCTGGCATGCTTGGCACTAGCCTCATGTGTCCATTGAGCATTAACATGTTTTTAGTCTGAATTAAAAGGAGCTCTGAATATAAAATGCTCTCAACTGTTGAACATTCCATTTGAATAATAGAATGGGAAATATGTTGGTAGTAAAGTTTTATATCGATTGTCTTAGTCTGTGCTCTCTTTCTTTTGTAGTGACTCCATTCTGTTGGGTGGGGGGCGTGTTCTGCTTCCGGAGATGGGCCCTTTGTGTGAAGATCTGCAGCAGGGGGTGGGGGGCAGTTGTGTCAGACAACAGCCCTGATGATTGTCCTGTGATTGGACCTGAGATGAAGTCTCTAGGTTGTCGGGTGTTAAGGGCAAGGAGAGGGTTATTTATTGGGTTGACAAAGGGTTTGATGGAGACAGGGTGGTCTTAGATGCAGATTTTAAGATTTTATTTATTTATTTGACAGAGAGATACAGAGAGAATACAAGTAGAGCAGCAAGGATAGGAGAGGGAGAAGCGGGCTCTCTGTTGAGCTGGGAACCTGATGCAGGGCTCAATCCCAGGACCCTAAGATCGTGACCCCAGCTGAAGGCAGCCGCCCAACTGACTGAGCTGCCCAGGTGCCCCGGCAATGGGCTCTTTAGCCCCAAATCATCGAAGTAGGTCAGTCTCTTCCTGATCCCCCCACTCCTGACTGTGATATGGGGTACCATTCGCTTGGTGAGTCAGTTCCTGTGGGGTCCTATGACAATCTCAGGAGCTCCCCTTAAGCCTACTTTTACATATCTTGGAAAACTTTTTAAGTACCGAATTTCACATATTAAACCCTTTTGTATTTAAATCTATGGTTCTCGAGGTGCCTGGGTGGCTCAGTTGGTTAAGCGACTGCCTTCAGCTCAGGTCATGATCCCGGAGACCCGGGATCCAGCCCCACATCGGGCTCCCTGCTCGGCGGGAAGCCTGCTTCTCCCTCTCTCACTCCCCCTGCTTGTGTTTCCTCTCTCACTGTGTTTCTCCCTGTTAAATAAATAAATAAAATCTTTAAAAAAAATAAATAAATCTATGGTTCTCAGTTGAAGGGAAATTCTCCCCACCCTTTTGCCCCCCAGGGAATATCTGGCAACATCTGGGGGTATTTTTGGTTCTCATAACTGGCAGAATGCTACTGGAATCTATTATGTAAAGACCAAAGATGTTGCTGAACATATTGTAATGCACAAGACAGTCCCCACAACAAAGAATTATCTAGACTAATGTGCTGACCATGAGGAGGTTGGGAAGCTCTGACAGCCATTTTGGGAAAGCTCAATCACAATGACATTCATTCATTTCCAGAGTCACATGAATCATGGTTAAAATGTGTTTCCAACATAGCCATTCACAAAGCAGGTTAATTATGTGGAAGTTTTTTTCAATTGTCATAATCTGCATATTTCTGTGATTATAACTACTTGTACTTCTGATTTTAATTTCTGTAGAGAGAGCACTGAAGAATGCTTTCACAAATGGAGACCGAACATCAGGCACTATGAGGATTTTACTATGGGACAACAGGGTGAGAACATGAAAGACTACATGTGAAACAACCTCCTGGGGATGAGAACAGTGGAACAATATGCAGGAATGAGATTATCTGGAGCACAGATACGTTTCTCAGATAGTTGGTGAGACATGGCATGATGGTCATGGAGGTTAATGAGTATGAGGGTCCCAATGAATACCTACTGAAGCCTGAAAATCAGAAAGCTTCATTCTTTGCTTGATGAAATGAGCAAAATCTTCATTTTCTTTTCCTTTCTCCCATAATTCTAATATGATATTTTAAGCACATAGAAAAATATAGTGGATAACATAATAACTATGGAAACACATTGTTTTTCAAAAGTTCCCTTGGCTCTTTTGAAAAATAACTTTTTCATAATCTCTAAGCCTTCAGTGAGAGGGAGAAATTGTGTTAGGAACTCAGGCTCACACCTTGAAATTTGAACAATGTCATGACATATATACTTTCTCTTTCATATATATATATATGATATATATCATATATATATATACATATATTGCATTTAAATATTTTAAACAGGTGGCTTTGAGGCAAAGATGTCATTCCCATTTCCACACACACATCAATTCATATATTTGAGGTGGTACTTATACAGTCAGTTTTATTCTTTTTAAGAAGCACCTGTGCGCAAAGCCCTCTTAATGCTATGTTCTTTTAGTGATGCTTTCTGGAAAAGATCACTTACATGAAATTTGTTAGAATGCCTTAGTTGACTCTGATTCTTCATTTGAACAATTCCAATATAATCCCAGTAAACAACCTGTTGGTTGCAGCCTGGGGAATATATATATATATATATATATATATATATATATATATATATATATAAAACATCTTGTCAACATGTTAATCAGAACTATTCCCGGTCTGCATGCTGGCATATCGAGTTCTTGTCTATGAGATCATGCATCATTTTGAAATTTCATATACAGTTTTCCTCAACCTCTTTTCTTCGTACTTTTCCTTTCCATCAACATCACCAGAGATTTCATGTGTATAATGTAAATGCCAAAATCGTAACACCAGATTTTCAAATCTAAGTGTATTTCACTTTGTTAAAAAAATTGTGTTTACATAGGACAAGGCAACATCATTATTTTTATTGCAGATTAAATCATAAGGGCAACCATAAAGCACATTTTTCGTATGTCTTTGGTTAAAACTGCTTTGAAGTAAAAATAGTTGGCCAAATCGGGGAAAAAAAAAAGATAACACAAACACATATGCCTTTATCAGACTACTTATGAGTGCATATTTATTAAATGAAACTCATGGAAAAGCCTGGAATACACCAGAAATCATTTCAGGCCTGTTTGCAAAAAAATCTCTAAGTGCATTTCTAAGATCAAACCCAGGGCTCCTGGAGTCAGTGGGCTGTTACTTACATTATTTATCAGCTAATTCCCAAGAGCCATGACAAAAGGCTTGATGTGAGAGTCTTCCACCCCAGCTTGGCTCCTACAGGCTTCCAAGCAAGTCGTGGGAACTTAAGTGCTACGTGACTACACTGTGATTAATTATGAAAGAACACATGTTCCGTCCCCAGGAAGCTAAGAAGAGGTTATAAGGGCCTGAATGTCCTGGCATCTTTGCCTGGACTTTGTATTCTGACCTCAAGGTATGTGTTCAATATTGCCAATTTAACTAATTTGACTTTTCTTTTCTTTCTTCTTTTTAAAATCTAACAACTAGTCCGAATGGAATCTTCAAACTGTGAGGTTCCTTGTGCGTGCAGGGTGGTTGGGCAGCATCTCATTTTTATGTCAGTGATGCCTTCAAAATCATCTTATCCAAACATAAGGAAACATTAAATACATAGTATTTTTAACTGGCTCTCTTGATGAAGGATGTACCAAGACATAATTATTTTTTGTTGCTACTGTTGCTAATAGACAAAACAGAAAATCTTGTTGAATCTTTAAGCACCAACTATTAGAACACATACAATTATAAGTTGTAGAATTCTTCTTTTTTTCTCTCCATGTTTTTTAATGCTTATGTGAAAAACCTGACGACCAAGTTTCTTTGCATGCTGATAATGAAGATGATGATCTGCTTCATAGAAAATGTTCAAGGAACCTGTTGAAGGAAAAGAACAAATAGGTAGGATTTGTAAGATTAAAAAATGTGAAGTGGGGGCGCCTGGGTGGCTCAGTTGGTTAAGCAACTGCCTTCAGCTCAGGTCATGATCCCGGAGATCCGGGATCGAGCCCCACGTTGGGTGCCCTGCTCGGCAGGAAGCCTGCTTCTCCCTCTCTCACTCCCCCTGCTTGTGTTCCCTCTCTGGCTGTGTTTCTCTCTGTCAAATAAATAAAATCTTTTTAAAAAAAAAAGTGAAGTGTCTCAGAAGATATTTGAAGAAAGACTTGCATAAAACAAGTATGAAATAATTCAAGCAGAGAAATTCAAGTATCATATGGTTTCACTTACTTGTGGAGCATAACGAGTAATATGAGGGACAGTAGGAGAAGGAAAGGAAAAGTGAACTGGGGTAAATAAGAAGGATAGATGAACCATGAGAGACTATGGACTCTGAAAAACAACATGAACCTGGTGGTAGGTATTAAGGAAGGCATGAATTGCATGGATCACTGGGTATGGTGCATAAACAATGAATCTTGGAACACTGAAAAAATAAAATTAAATTAAAAAAAAAAGACTGATGAATCACAGACCTATACCCCTGAAACAAATAAAACATTATATGTTAATTTAAAAAAACACACAAAAAATCAAATACTGTTTGGATAAAGTGTGAAATAAATTGAAGCTTACTGATAGGACTGTGCTTCCTCCTTGATGGGTCAAGCATTGTTGTTGTTTTCCTGGATGCATTTCTGATGTTGATGGAAATGCACTAACAGTACAGGGCTCCTCACGGGATGGGGTCATGATGTCAGGCTCCCATCTGCAAATCCATTTGGGGAGGATGTTGCTGGGGTTCCTGCCATCTCTCTTTGGCTCACATTTGGTTGCAGCTGCAATCGTAGTTGCCATTTCTAACTCCCCTCCCACTGAAAGCATCCCACCTACAGTGTTCCCAGCTAGTCTCTGTAGATCATGCGGTAGAGTTCACATGAGATTCCCCTATGCCTGTGACCAAGCACAGTCAGCAAGTATGGAGAGGGAGAATGTGACCCAATGCCCACGAGCAACTGTCAGCCGATGGGATGTAAGAGTCAGAGGATATATGCTCCAGCCTCCTGTCTACTGGCTGGCCACCCTTGGGAAGCAGGACTTCTGTTTCTCAGAGGTCCCGAAGAAAGGAATCTGCTTCTCTCACAACAAAATCATAGAGAATTTATCCGTATGTTGTCTTTTCCTCCTTCCCCATTTCAATCTGCTTTACTCCATCTCCCCAGCTTCACTTTCCAAATTAACCACTCACCTGCAAGTCCTTGCTCGGATTATGATTTTGGGGTGAACCCAAACTTAGATTCTATCTGAAGATATAAATAGCTGACAGGAGGGATGACTGAATGTGGAAGAAGCCATAGGTTCCCGAACTGGCAGCTGGCTGAGAGGCGAAGCAGTTAGAAGCTAAGAAGGATTCCAAAAATGTGCCATAGGAGCTCTATGTAATAATCGTGATGACTATGATGACAATTTGCTTCATAGAAGATGTTTCTCCACATCACAGAACAATTGTGTTGTGATTGTTGTTGCTAATCTTTTTTTTTTTTTTTTTTTTTTTTTTTTTTTTGAGGGGAGAGCAGAAGAAGAAAGAGGGAGAGAGAATCTTAAATAGGCTCCATGGTTCATATAGAGTTCAATGTGGGGTTGGATCTCATGACCCAAAGATCATAATCTGAACCTAAATTAAGAGTTGGATGCTTAACTGGCTGAGCCACACAGGCACCCTTATTGCTGATAGTCTTAATTAAAAAAAATTTTTTTATGTGCCAGACACTGTGCTAACCACTTATGATGCTAGGGTAGGTATCATTGCTTGCTAAATGGCCACCATAATTTCCCAACTTCTATTCAGACCTTGGCTAGCTCCTGCCTCTACATTAATTCCAGGATTATTCACGTGACTCACTTTAGCAAATAAGACAACAGTAAATGTGATGTAAAAGGTTTCAAAAGTGCCTGCACATCTGGGTTTGTGCTCTCCTGACTCACATGGACACCAAGGTCACCAAGAGAAGAGCAGGAGATGGGCTACTGAGAAAGCCATGTGGAGGAGAAGCCAGGCACTCGGGCTGCCAACCTGCCAACTGTCATACACGTCAGTGAGTCTGTCATTGACCAGCTGACTCAGGCTCATAATGTATAATAAAGGTTTATTATTTTCAGGTGTCAAGTTCAGGGTCATTCATGATGCATCAAAAGCTAATGAATACGGATACATCATTTCATATAATCCTTGCAACATGACTATAGAGTAGGGTTCTATGACTACCCCCATTTTATAGGTACAAAACGGGGGCTGAGAGAGCTTCTTTTCCCCAAAACCACATAGATGATAAGTGCCAGAGCAGTTTCAAACATAGTTTTGCTTGATCCCAAGACAAACTGCCTCTCTGAAATTAGTTGTAATATGAATCAACTATTCTTTCTAAAGTTATGCGTTAGTTCATTCATTCACTCCAAAACCTTCCGTGAATACCCTACTTTGTGTCCGGTAATGCTGTAAGGTGCATGTGGTACACAAGTGAATAAGCCTTCAAAATAATCTCAGGATTGATTCACGGAAGCAGACGTGTGGCCAAACATAGGCAGCACAACGCAGTAATATAGGGATTTAGCAAGGCGAGCAGGGACGGGGATGTAGAACATGGGAAAAAAAGGATTTAACAGTGTATTGGAATTTTTCTGGGAAAGTATTTCTCTGCCAACCTCTATTGCTGCTAAGCATTTCAGACTGATCTCTGGGGCTCAAACATGAAAATGATCTAAACTCTTTTTGCTAAATCTTGTTTCAGCTATATCTGGTAATAATGTGCTTCCCTACACCTGACCACATATTCACATTTTATGTATTAATTGCTTATTTACATTCTAACTGCATTCAAATGCATGAAGATCCTCACTTAAAAGCATTGAGATTGTAAGCAGGGTCTCTGTTAGAACCATTTCTCCTGTTCTAATTGCCTCAGGTCCCCCAGGCACGCGGGTCACTGTAACAGAAGTCTGAAGTACTGAGAGGACAGTGTGGTGTCCACTGATTTACCATGAGATATCATATAGCAGTTAAACAGAAGAAAGAATGTATCTAAGATTGTGAAATGACATATATTGCCCAGTGGAAACACTGGAGGCAGAACTACACTCAGCATGTAACATTTATGCCAAAATAATAACCAAAGGTATATTGTCCTCTCTCTCTCATACACACACACTCACACACATGGACTGGAATCTAACCTTAGGCTTTAAGCCACTTGGCAATTTTTAGCCACCGCTTCACCTTTCTTGGGGGCATCGCTTCCCACAATTATATGTGTGCTCACTTTATTCTATCAGTCTGTAAAATTCTTGAGTTTTATCTGCTAGATGAAATCATACGTCGGTGGGGGTCTGGAAGGGACTTATTAGGAAGCATGACGACGTCCACAAAGCTCAGTGGAAGACACTGACCCAAACAAGTTTTCGACTCATGTTTGAAAAAGCCTGTGGTGTCTGCTTTTCACCTAAGAGAGGAGACATTAGAAACTTCTCTTTTGCCCCTAACATCTGCCTTTCCCTGTTATGACTGAGGCTGTTAGGGTTTCTTTTCAATTAAACAGACTTTGAGAGTGGGTTTAGAATTTAACCACTACACATGACATCGAAACTGTGGAAGAGGAACAGTCTGGGGACAAGATGGCGGAAGGCCAGGTGACCGCATTTCAGGGAGTTCCCTGAAGAGAGCTGAATTCCAACAAAAAAAACCACTACAAGACCACCGTGAACACCCATGAAACCAGCCTGAAATGTGATATTTCCCACTTCTGGACCGCCACGAGAGACAAAGAACATCGGCAAAAAGGTAGAAACAAATTGGAGGGTCTGG
>PITA01019383.1:0-37698 GCA_004023965.1 Spilogale gracilis | reverse complement strand
CATGGTCTCACTTACTTGCGGTGCATGAGGGGCAAACTGGAGGACAGTGGCAGAAGGAAAGCAAATGGGAACTAGGGTAATCTAGGGAGGGAAACAAAACAACAGAGATTTTGAACACAGAAACAAACTGAGGGACTTGGAGGGAGGGGGGTGGAGGGATGGGAGAGCCTGGTGGTGGGTACTGGGGACACCTAAAGTGGGGAGCACTGGGTGTGGGGAATGGGGAATGAATCTTGAAACCCTGGAAAAATAAATTTAGTAACAATAAAAAAAAAAAAATCTAAAAAAAAAAATAAAAAAAAAATAAAACTGGTGTCAAAGAATCTTTTAATTTTATTCTTTGTGTACCAAAATAAGCACAGTATGTGTATAATTTTTACTCTTATACCAATTTTAAAAAGTGTTTATGAAAAATGTTCCAAAATCTGTTTCTTTGAATCAAAGCCAATTTCCATAAACTATATTTAACTGAATTAATTTCAGTGCAGGTACTCAATAACTTTACCATCTAAGAGCTCAGGGTCCCCAAGTAGGTCACATTTTCATCTTCAATTCTAGACAAACCGCTCAACCTCTGAGTACTTCTGCTTGCAAGTCAGTAAAGTGAGTAGTTTTATCAGACAACCTCACAGGTTCTGTCCTGCTCACAGCATTCTGTATTGACATATCATTTTCAGGAATCTTAATATGCACTCTACAATAGTTTCAGTTCTTAAGCTATCAGCAAATAAAACTTGTCTTCCTGCCCTCTCCAAACCTATCAGGTCCTTCAATTTTTATATCCTTCCAGTGTAAATCCACACATAAAATTTTTAAAAAAATAGAAGTAGGGGAGAGTTTTTAGAATAAACTTACAACAGAACTGGTAGCAGGACTTAACACATGAACCCACAGGAGCCACACGCCAAGCCATCATTGTGGTGAAAGACTTGAAGTTGGTCCCGAAGATAGCCAACTACTGGTGTTCTCAACCTTATAGACTTCTCTCCCTTTGAATGTGGGTGAGACCTGTGATTTGCTTATGACCAAAAGAAGATGGAAGAAGTACTATGATATCACTACATGACTATGTCATATAAGACTGTCTCGTTAGCAAGGTAGCTGCAATGTCTTTCTCTCCAGCTGTGAAGAAGCAGGCTCTTCTTTAAGAAGAGTAGAAGCTCACGCTACAAGGAGCTGCTAGTAGTCCATAGGAGCAGTTGGTAGCCTTAGCCCTAGGCTGCAGGGAAACGAATTGCCAGTAACGGAAATGAGTTTGGAAATAAGTTCTTACTGAGACCCAGCCAACATCTGGACTGCAGCCTCGTGAGATCCTGAAGCACTGAGCCCAGTTACACCATGTCTGGACTCCTGATCCACAGAAACCATGAGATAATAATTGTATTCTATTTTAAGCTGCTAATTTTGTGTTAATTTTTCATGGTGCAATAGGTAACTAAAACAAATTATCAAGGTAACCTCGGTTTCTTCATCCTTGCATTTTGTGTACAGTGCTCATACACTTGGGAAGTAAAAAGGATATGGACCCATTTTCTGTCCTCTAGAAAAACAATAGATATAGCTATTTCATTTCTTAAAATTTTATTCTCTCAGAAAACCAAAATAAAATACACATTAGAAAATGAATGAAGAACTTATTCTCAAAGTAACAATGAGGTCTCTGGCCATTCTTTGCATATAGGTCCAAAAATACTGATAGTAACAAGTCTCATATTCTTTCACTCATTCATTTACCAAATCTTGACTGCACTTCTATTTTGTGGAAATTGTAAAAAGTGCTCTAGGGAACACAGATACAAATAAGACATAGCTAGTGCCCTCAGAGAAATTACAAGTTGTTTTGATAAGTTTTGAAAATATGTTGTCAATATAAAAAAGTTTAAATCATTTGTAATACCATATAGCTTAGAGGATCATAGCTTCAGAACAGCAGGAAATAAATTGTTTATAGAAAAGCAAAAGTGGGGCACCTGGGTGGCTCAGTGGGTTAAAGCCTCTGCCTTCAGCTCAGGTCATGATCTCAGGATCCTGGGATGGAGGCCCAGACCAGGATCTCTGCTCAGCAAGGAGCCTGTCCTCCTCTCTCTGCCTGCCTCTCTGCCTACTTGTGATCTCTCTCTGCAAATTAAAAAAAAAGGCAAAAGTGGGGCGCCTGGGTGGCTCAGTCAGTTAAATGACTGCCTTCAGCTCATGTCATGATCCAGAGTCCTGGGATCAAGCCCTGCATCGGGGTCCCTGTTCAGTGGAGAGCCTGCTTCTCTCTCTCCCTCTGCCTGCCATTCTGCCTACTTGTGCTTTCTCTCTCTCTCTCAAATAAATAAAATATTAAAAAAAAAAGAAAGAAATGCAAAACTGCTTGTATGAACTGATCTATACCATCTTTTTGAAAAAAAAAATTGGCTTCAGTTAAATGACCATAAGTCTTATGAATGGATGGGTAATATTTCAGTAACCAGACATATGGAAGAGAACATTCTATTTCCCATAGAAAACATAGAAAAGGCACTTAGAAGTTAGAATGAGGGGCATATTCAGAGAATAAGTGATTTTGGCTTGAAAGGCATCATGGTTTATTGGAAAATGCAAGAGCACAGGATATAGCATCAATTAAAAAATCATGAAGGCTTGAATCGGCTGGAATGGAAGAGAAGATACCAACAAAAAAGAAAGACATTATGGACCTGGACCCTGCAAGAAGCAGAACAATGGATTGCGAAACAGATGATAGAGACAAAGTGAAAAGGACTTTGAAGTTTCAAACTTGCATGAGAAGGAACAGAAGCATGGAAGATGTGGGAGAGATAAGAGGCAGTATAGGTTTGTGTGGATGGAGTAGGTGAATCTGGTACATGCTGGACTTAAAGGGAGAAGTGACTGAGAAGAGAGGTGAGGAGAAGGAGGTCAAGGAGGTCTGGCAATGAGGAAGCCGGTTAAAGAGCAATGTCGCTTGAATACTGGGTATACAGTGAGTAAAGACACAAGTTCCGAGAGAATGTGGACACTTACTGGCTACATATAAGACACTTAGAAGGCAGCAAAGCAACAAAGATCTTGAATAAGAATGTGCAAAAAAATAAAAGAAGGTTGGAGTTACTTAAAGGCTCCTCAGGGTATGTCTTCCTACAAGTCAAAAGGAGAGTTCTGGTCTTAGTATTTTCAAAAAAAAAATGAGAAATACTGTATCTGAAAGAGTCCATTGAAATACAGCAAAATTCTTAAATATAATTTGGTTTTTCCTGACACATATGCCCTTTGCTACACAGCAGCTCTTTTGTTTGTTAGGGAAAATTAAAGGAAAAAAATGGACCTTCTGTCCTGATTTTGAATGTAGTATAAGGAACATATGCATAGCCATGATGAGTGTAAATGCATTGGGGAAAGTTCAGAGAAATATGGAGTTCTTTTATCTATATCTTCTTTGGGCAATTTTCAGACATGCTTTCTATTTCTTAATACAGTCCCCAGAACTGAAGCAATGACAGCTAGATGGAAGATTATAACACCTGTGTTTTCAGTTATGAAAGCAAGTTATTTCTTGATGATGAGTGTTAGGCCCGGACAAGCAGATAACGCCATGCCTACTAGTCCTATAATTTGCATTTTGTTTTAGAAAACTTTGTTTTCTACGTTTTCTAATTTTAGAGTATGTGTGGCATACAACCTAACAGTGACCAAGCGCTAACATTTTCTCACATATTCCATAGCATCTAATACAATTCTATACAGAGAAGACACTTATAACTACTTATTAGTTTATACAGGGTTCATATGTATATTAGTGTATATATACCCATGTATATATATAGTTTTATATATAGCTTATATCAGTTTATATGTATGTTAGTTTATAGTTTATGTATTTCATGTATATATAGTTATAAGGTGCTTATAACCACTTATTAACTTATATCTATATAATATATACTGTGTGTATATATACAAATATGTATTTGTAAATTTGAAATTGTGTATTCAGTGAAGAAATGGATATCAAATAATAGTCATTGTTCATTAAATACTCAGAAGTATGCAATCTTAAAAATACTGAATGACAAAAATTTTGTAAG
Organism: Spilogale gracilis; assembly: GCA_004023965.1. Taxonomy (NCBI): domain Eukaryota; kingdom Metazoa; phylum Chordata; class Mammalia; order Carnivora; family Mephitidae; genus Spilogale; species Spilogale gracilis. Next base: position 33,631 of record PITA01019383.1, on the reverse strand, counting down.
TTTACCAAAAAATTAGGGATCAGTCCTAAGCTTAGAATCTATGCGATGTACAGCACAAAGTATTAACATGTCATAAAGAAATAATTTATGAATATTGAGTGGCTATGAGTCAGACAGCTCATGTGGCCTTTTGAAACAGAACATACGAATTTTCCAGTGGCGAGGGAATCTCACCTTAGATGCAAAATGTTACTCTCAGCTTTGACTCACAGCAAGATGCATTATGTGTGTTCTAGCCAGTACTCCACTTATTCATTCATAATTTCATTTATTCATTTCCTCTCTTATGTGTTTGCACATTCTCTCTCAGATCTATTATTAACATTTTATATTTTGTTAGATTTTCTTGGATTTTAGATGTATACTTAAGGGAATGATAGAAGATCAGTAAAGGAATATAGTTTTAATTTTTAGAGGCAATGTTTCCTTACAAATATGTCATCAAGATGGCCAACAGACACATAAGAAGATGCTCAACATCACTCATCATCAGGGAAATGCAAATCAAAACTACAATGAGATAGCACCTCACACCTGTCAGAATGACTAAAATCAAAAACACAAGAAATAACAAGTATTGGGGAGGATGGGGAGAAAGAGGAACTCTCTTGCACTGTTGGTGGGAATGCAAACTGGTGCAGCCACCATGGGAAAAAATACAGAGGTTCCTCAAAAAATGAAAAAATAGAACTTCCCTATAATCCTATAATTGCACTACTGGGTATTTTCCCAAAAAATACAATAACACTAATTCAAAGGGATACATATACCCCTATGTTTATTGCAGCATTATTTAAAATAGCCAAACTATGGAAGCATCCCAAATGCCCATTGATAAGTGAATGGATGTAAAGAAGATGTGGTGGTCTAGTTTCTACGTAGCTGTCCAATTTTCCCAGCACCATTTATTGAAGAGACTGTCTTTTTTCCACTAGATATTTTTTCCTGCTTTGTCGAAGATTATTTGACCATAGATTTGTGGGTCCATATCTGGACTCTATACTCTGTTCCATTGGTCTATTTGTCTGTTTTTGTGCCAGGACCATGCCATCTTGGTGATCACAGCTTTGGAATAAAGCTTGAAATCAGGTAACATGATGCCCCCCAAAATGTGCAGGAGACATGAAGAGGCACTTCTCCATAGAAGACATACAAATGGCTAATAGACACGTGAAAAAATATTCATTATCACTATCTATCAGGGAAATTAAAATCAAAACCACATTGAGATACCACCTTACACCAGTCAGAATGGCCAAAATTAACAAGACAGGAAACAACAAATGTTGGAGAGGCTGTGGAGAAAGGGTAATCCTCTTACACTGTTGGTGGGAATGCAAGTTTATGCCACTGCTTTGGAAAACAGTGTGGAGATTCCCTAAAAAATTAAAAATAGAACTACTCTATGACCCTGCAATTGCACTACTGGGTATTTACCCCAAAGATACAGCTGTAGTGAAAAGAAGGGCCATATGTACACCAATGTTTGTAGCAGCAATGGCCACAATCGCCAAACTGTGGAAAGAGCCAAGATGCCCATCAACAGATGAATGGATAAAGAAGATGTGGTCCATATATACAATGGAATACTATGCCTCCATCAGAAAGGATGAATACCCAACTTTTGTAGCAACATGGACCGGATTGGAAGAGATTATGCTGAGTGAAATGAGCCAAGCAGAGAAAGTCAAGTATCACACGGTTTCACTTACTTGTGGAGCATAAAGAGTAATATAAAGGACAGTAGGAGAAGGAAAGGAAATAGGAAGTGGGGTAAATCAGGGAGGGAGATGAAACATAAGTGACTTTGGATTTGGAAACAAACTGAGGGTCTTGGGGGGGAGTGTGGGGATGGGTGAGTCTGGTGGTGGGTACTGAGGGCACGTATTGCATGGAGCACTGGGTGTGCGGCATAAAGAATGAATGTTGGAACACAGATAAATAAATAAATAAATAAATAAATAAATAAATAAATAAATAGATGTGGTATATAGATATAATGTAATATGATTCAGCCATGAAAAAAGAAGGAAGTCTTGCTATTTGCAACAACATGGATGGAGCTAGAGAGTATAGTGCTAAGTGAAATAAGTCCGTCAGAAAAAGATAAATCCCATATGATCTCACTCAAAAGTGGAATTTAAGGAACAAAACAAACAGGCAAAGGACAAATAGAGCAACCATGGAAAGCGACTCTTAAATATAGAGAACAAACTGATGGTTACCAGCATGGAGGAGTATGGGGGGATGATGAAATAGGTGACAGAGATTAAAGAATATACTTATCATAATGAAAAAAAAATTAATTTAAAAAATAATAAATGTTATGTCATCAGAAGGAACTGCACTGACAGTATGACTCATTCATCAGAGACTGCTGTTGTTCTCCAATATCCATGTTCTCCCAATTTTATAGTAAGAGAACATCTCACTCCTTAGCAGGGCATATAACCCTGCTAGAATAGACCAGGTCCAGTCCATTTCAGTTATAGGGAGCCATAAGTTTCAGTTGTAGCCAAAGGGATGCCAGTAGATGTATTATGTGCAATTTTTAAGTTGTGCCCATAAAAGACAAAGTGGCTTAATACACTCCTTCCCCTTTTTGCCCAGTTTAGACCACAGAGATGAAGGGATTATGCTAGGAGGCTGGCGTAACAAGGGAAAATTATCCTCAGGTTTGATAAATTTTTGCAGCTGATCTCCGATACCATTTCATAATTTTATGAAATAGCCTTCTCTCTTGTTTAAAGTGGCATTATTTTGGATCTTGTCATGTCATTATATGTCTATCCTTTCCATTCTAAAAAAGCTTGTGTATATTACTAAGGAAATAGGAGGTTCTACATCATTATTTGTTCTTAGACATCACGCTCATTTTATTTTCCCTCCAAATTCACAGTTCCATTTTGAAAGAGAGAAAGAAAAAGACTATTCTATCCAAATAATCCTAGAGCTGTGAAAGAGTTTTATGTAACATGCAGTCTGGTGTTTCCTGATGTGTATTTAATTAGATAGTGGCCTCATGAGATATGAATAAAAGGCATCAAAGTCAAAAAAAAGTTTGGAAAACACTTAAAATTAATTTCCTTCTCTAAGATTCACAAAGCATATTAGCATATCAAAAATATAAGCATTCCTGAAATAAAGGAACATGTTTAACTTTTTTCCCCTAGCAATGGAACATAGAAACATAAAATACATTAACATTTTATTTTTTTTTTTTTAAAGATTTTATTTATTTGACAGAGAGAAACACAGTGAGAGAGGGAACACAAGCAGAGGGACTGAGAGAGGGAGAAGCAGGCCTCCCGCCAAGCGGGAAGCCTGATGTGGGACTCGATTCTGGGTCTCCGGGATCATGACCTGAGCCGAAGGCAGTCGCCTAACGAACTGAGCCACCCAGGCGCCCCCATTAACATTTTACAACTGCTATTCTCCTTACATTCTTTGGGGGGAATTTTTAATCACTAGATAAGCATAAGTTCCTACATGTTCAACAGAGTTCGTCAAGTTTTGCTAAAATACATTCCAATAACGGGAAACTCGCAACTTCACAGGATGGTCCATTTCACCCACTTTTCACTTCTCAAAGTAAAGATATGAATTGAGATAGATATTAGTTGGTTCTGTTAAATGTGTCCATGTCTACCTTTTTTTGGCACACAATGTAGTAAGGCTCATTTGCTAGTTCAGTGATGGCATCTGAAAGTTCAGTGAAGGCACTTGAAGCAACTAGCACCTAATCGCTCTGACGTTCCCATCCCCCCCGCAGCAGTGTTTACTCAACTCACTTCAGGTTCACCAGCACCTGACAGGCCAGACAGAAAGGAGGAAATTGAGAAAAGTTTGCTTTCACTCAATCATCTAATAACACACGGCGCCTGGGCAGACTCAATCATTAAGCATTTGCCCTCGGCTCAGGTCATGATCCTGGAGTCCCGGAATCAAGACCCACATAGGGCTCCCTGCTCATCAGGAGGCCTGCTTCTGGGGCGCCTGGGTGGCTCAGTTGGTTAAGCGACTGCCTTCGGCTCAGGTCATGATCCCGGAGACCTGGGATCCAGTCCCACACCAGGCTCTCCGCTCCGCGGGAAGCCTGCTTCTCCCTCTCTCACTCCCCCTGCTTGTATTCCCTCTCTGGCTGTGCTTCTCTCTGTCAAATAAATAAAATCTTTAAAAAAAAAAAAAAAAAAAAAAAGGAGACCTGCTTCTCCCTCTCCCATTCCCCCTGCTTGTGTTCCCTCTCTAGCTGTGTTTCTCTGTGTCAAATAAGTTAAAAAAAAAAATCTTTTAAAAATCATCTATCTATCAACATAACCAGGTTTATTACTTGCCATTTGACTAGAAACTCAAGAACTGTAAAACAAAAGAATTACATAACTGAAATGCATTTAGTCTTCCACATCCATTCTCCTAATCAATAATTGTTGCCTCAATACACAACCATAAATTCATATGTGTATGGACCACATTAATATTTCATTCGTTATGTCTATTAGAAATTTTAGAACATAGATCTACCAAAGTGATAGGGTTTCCAGTATAACTATATTTATGAAAGTCTACATAGTAATATGTATAGCAGCAGTAACTAACTACAAAATTAAAAATTGTTTTACCAAAATATCCAATTTTGAAAAACAAGTATCTGAACTGTTTGTTATGACCAATTTCCCAATAGTATTACTATCTTGGCTAGTCTGTGTGTGACCAAGTTGCTTTCAGTCAGATCATGTGCTATCCATTCATGAATTAACCATATATACACTTCTCAAAAAAAAAATGTTTTTAAGCTTGCATTCACTAAGTTAAAGTAATCAAATTGATTTCATTCAAATCTCTTGGACCACACTAATGGTAGTTCTCAACATTAAATGTCAGAAGTTTAATTAAAGAGAATTAATAGGGATTCCTCTGAGCTCTGAGTAATATGTAAACTTTTGAAGAGCTCTCTAATGACTCCACATGGACAGTGTGATTCTGAATATGAATATATTCTTGAATAAATTAAGTGTTCTTGCTTCTTTTCCCAATTATAATTTCAAATTAAATTTATTCAAATGTCTTATCATATTGGCTAGATATTTGTAGATATTAATTAATTCTATTTAAAAGAAAAAATGGTCTCATGATACATTTGGTTCCTGAGCTGTTTGTTTGATACTTAATGTTTTCACAAGGAGATGGAAATTTAATAGGGATGGTCTAAAGTTTATCATCAGCTTTAGTATTACACCCAAATCTGCCATCAGGTTTGGCTTGAGACATGACCTTGGAAATGCCAAGAACTCAAAATTCTACTTCAATGCCATTTCTGGCCTCATTGAACTTTTATGTTATCAATGATCACATAATGAGCAGATTACCATCATTTCTAATCACAATATCAATATAAATTAAATAAAGACAAATCATTTCAATCCATTGTTACTATGTGAATATGAAACTTAGAGGAAATCTTTTGTGCTTCTTATTTAAAATAATTTCAGTCACTAATGCAAATGGATTTTTCTTAGAGTAAAATGCTGTAACGACTTACATTTAATAATGAATGCTGCTAATTTTATGTTGAAAATGATTAAAAAACATCTGATACACATGATTAATAAATATCAGGGGAAAACACATTACCCTAGATAATTTTAGGAAGAATGTATCTTCTTGATCCAAAACATTTTATGAAATGTAAATAATAATAATAATAATAATGTAAATAATAAGGTAGAACAATATGGATGATATCATCATTCCAAAACTTTTTATGAAATGTAAATAATAATAATGTAAATAATAGGGTAGAACAGTATGGAAGATATCATCATTTCAATCTCTCTAGAATTATTTAGTGTATAAGCATTGACACCATTAAAAAAAAAACTATAATTACTTCAAATCATCTTCCATCCAAACATAATAAATAACACAAAGTACAAAAAAAATAAAAAGAAAGTCTGGGAGAAAAACGTAGTACCCTAAAATATCTTGTCCCCCCGCCACTTCAGTTCGTGTTCTAATAAAAATAGAGTTCAAAAACTTTTACAAACACAATTTGGAAAAAAAAAAATCAAGACAAAACAAAATACAACTGACCATGTGTTTATTGCAACTGATCACTATGAATAAAATACTTATTTAGCTGTAAAAATAAAATTACCTGAATAAAAATCTGTTTATATGGCTGGTAGAAGTACATTGGATACATATTTGGCCCAGTGAATCCAAGGCCAAAGTCATATTTCACAATCACAGAACTAAATTCTAATGTGTGTTCATAAATCTGAAGTTTTATATTACATACAACAGTTGACACTCACTTACTGTAAAGTGAAGATCATTTTACTACATGTGAAGCAGACCATGCAGATTTCTGTATGTTCTCAGAATGCATCACTAGATAATGAAGTCTTTTGTGAACAAGGAAGGAGAAAAAAAGAACATCGTCTTGACAGACTAACTGATTTAGTTTTGAATCATTGAGTGACACTAGACAAGCAATCTGAATTATTTGAACCCTTCAGATAGTAACACATACTTTGCAGGAGTGAAAGGATTCAAAGGAATCGCATCGTAAAGACCCTAACTCCGTGCTTGGTATGTACAGAACTGCAACAACTGGCACTTCTCACTTTCTTCTTCGCCATGGCCTGCCCTCAATGTTTGGAATGCTGTCAATGTCAGTTTATGAACCATACAGAAAAATAGGAATGTAAAAAGTTGGAAATGAAGGGAATTTTGAGAACATCTACTTTGTGGTTTTTGTTTTTTTTTTTAAGATTTTATTTATTTGACAGAGAGAAACACAGCCAGAGAGGGAACACAAGCAGGGGGAGTGAGAGAGGGAGAAACAGGCTTCCCGCCGAGCAGGGAGCCCGATGTGGGACTGAATCCTGGGTCTCCAGGATCATGACCTGAGCTGAAGGCAGTTGCTAAACCAACTGAGCCACCCAGGCACCCCTACTTTGTGGTTTTTAAATTTTTTTTAGCAGCAAAATACAATCCCAAATGGGACCCTGATATAAAACTGGTCAACTCAGAGCTTCTCTGATTAAAGCTGAGATGGAAGGCCCTGAATCCACCTTTACCCTGGTCAGAGCAGATTCAGGGTGACACCACTCCTACAGAATTCCAGGCTATTGCAGTGGGATGGGAAATCAGAAAGCATGAGGGCTTCTGAGTAGTGCTTTCTGGCAAGTGGCTTTCTTCCAAGTTGTGTGCCTTTCCTCGGGTCACTTAATCTCTTTGGTTCAACTCTTTGGTTTTTTGGTGTTTTGTTTTGTTGTGTTTTGTTTTAAATAAGAAGTTTAATCGAGTTTATCTCTTTTCTTTCTTTTACCACAAAACTTAGAGAAATCTATATAAATAGTTTTAACAAAAGTTATCAATTATGGCAAATTGTATTTTCAGAGATGGTAGCAATGAAATCTCCCTCTCCACATGCCCTTTTGCACTGTGGTCTTGCCACTGTGGTATTGCCACTTGCCAATCAAGAGATGGAATCTCCTACCCCCACCTCCCAATTTTGAGTCTAATTATCCTCATTCATCTGCATGGGTCATGGTTACTTGCTTGTACCCAACACCATGCAGCAATGCAATGACACTGTGTGATTTCCTAAGCTGGATCAGAAAGACCATGCAATTTTTATCTGGATCAGAAAGACCATGCAATTTTTATCTGGATCAGAAAGACCATGCAATTTTTATCTGCTTCTCTTGGAAAGCTCACCTACCAGATGTTCCCACTCTGGACACTTCCTTTCAGAGACAACCCTGGCACCAAGCTGTGATTAGCCTACAGGCGCCCTGGTCAAGAGTCTCAGCCAAGTCCCATCTCCAAGCTATGCCAGACCAGCACTAGATATGTGAACAAAGCCTCCAGATGATTCCAGCCCCAGTCCTTAAGTCACTCTAGGTCAGTCGAACGTTCCCAGCTGAAAACCCAAATAAGCTATCCCCATTATGCCATGTCTAAATTCCTAATCCAAAGAATTCACAAGGCTATTGAAATTAACTTTCTGCCACTAAATTTGAGATGGCTGATTATGCAGCAACAGATAACCAGAACATACAGAGCCTGAGCCCAATGTCTTCTGCACATTTTTCATCCCCTTAAACCTCGCAAGCACCCAGTCTTTAAATCTCCATCCTATGTTTACATTCCTGACACACTGCATCCCCCCGCCCCCCGCCCGTCAATGAAAGGGAAACTTTATTAAGGTCCCAGGCCCTTAGGGCTTGGGCAGGAGGCTTCCCTGCAGGTGAAGGAAGAGGTGGTGGAGGGGCCTTATTTGACCTTCTTCTGGGGGCACAGGTTGTTGGCATGGCCGCACTGCTTGCAGCAGTTGACAGTGTGGGGGTGCAGGTGAGTATAACACTTGCAGGAGATCATCTTGTCACAGTTGTATTTCTGGGCCAGCGGGCGGAGGGAAGGCTCGATGATATCACCCTGGAGATGAGGTACCAAGTGCCTGGTGGACTCTTTCTGGATATTATAGTCTGATAGTGTACAGCCATCTTTCAGCTGTTTGCCTGCAAAAATCAGATGCTGCAGGTCCGGCGACATGCCCTCCTTGTCTTGGATTTTGGTTTTGACATTCTCAGTGGTGTCACGGGGCTCAATCTCGAGGGTGAGGCTCTTGCCCATCAGGTTCTTAACAAAGATCTTCATCCCTGCACCTGCTGGCACAAATTCGCAAGGCTGCTGGCACCAAACCACCTGGCCACCTCGTGGAAGAGAAAGTGGGACATACTGCATTCTGATTCTCTCCCTACATCATCTTTTTCATGGCTCATCTCCAGCAAAGTTTTGAAAGAAGGCACTTCTAGACGTCATTTCTTTACCCCTCTTCCCTGCTATCTCCTCTTGATTAGCTCATCCACTGCTAGGGTTTAAATTATCACTTCATTTATTCATTAATTCATTCAATAAATACTTATTGCATACCTGCAAGTTGTGTCAAACACTGTTCCAAGACTGAACACATATAGCTAGACCCAAAACAGATAACATTCTTCCTCTGATGGTACATAAATTCTAGTAAAAACAGAAAATAAATTGGCATAAAATAATATAATAGACCAAGTAGAAATAAGTGACATGAAGAAATATAAAGCAGGTTGAAAAGGACAGAGAGGTACTATTTTTACATACAGTGGTAATGGAATACATTTTTAATAGGATGTATTTAATTAGAGACCTACATAAAATGAAGGATGCAGTCCTATACATACTGAGAGATAATTCAAGGAAGAGGTCTGTGACCAGAGTGTTCAAAAATAACAGGAAGGCAGGAATAGCTGGAGGAGAGTGAAGAAGTAGGACAGTGGCAGAAGATGTAGCTAGAGTTATCCAGGAAGCAGACTATATGAGATCTTTTGGCTATCACAAAGACTTTAGATTTTATTCTGAGTAAGATGATGTGTGAAACATTAAATATGTTCATGAATCCCCAGCTTTTCTCTCCTTTTTGGGTCAGAGAAAATAGTCTTCTCAGTTGGGCAAGACCTTTTGACTAGACATGGCCAATGAAATATGAGTGGGAGCAACAGGTTATATTTCAGCTGAGACAGTAAAAATGTCATGCAGGATTCTTCAGGCTCTCTTTTCACCTGCTAAGCTACCAAGGTGGATGCAAGTTCCAGGTGGTTGAACTACAAGGTAAAGTCTCTATTAGCTTGGGTCCCTGAGGGACTACTGGGAAAAGAGATCACCACTCCATTCCCCAGACTGACATACATTTGGCAGGGGCAAAGGGTCATCACTGGGTGTATTTCTGTAGTATAATCTGGCTTACCCTATGGAAGGAAGCACTGGAGGGCTTGAGGGGTAACTTGATGGCTTATATTCTGAAAAGCTCATATTGGCCAGTGTGTGGAGAACAGACTAGAGGGCAAAAGAATGAAATTAGAGAGACTAGTAGAAGTCAATGGCAATAATCCAGAAGAGAAATGATAGTTATGTGGATTAAGGTGGTAACTAAGATGACCATTATCCAAATTAGGTCACCTTTGAGAGTAAAAGGGAACGCTATTACACATCATGAACTAAGACCGCCCTGGGAAAATCCAATGTAACTGTACAGGTACTGAAAACTTAAGAATATAGGAATACATTTTGAAGATGTCAACAGGATATGCTGATGAATTGAAAGTTGAATGTAAGAGAAAGAGAAGTGTCAAGGATCATTCCAAGGTTTTATTCTAGCAACTGGAGAATGGAGATGGAGAAGACTGAGAAAAGACTACATTTGGTGCAAGAGTTGGAAAGTCAAAACATGGTATTAGAAAAGTAAGGTTTGAGATGCGTGTTCGGTATAAACGGGGGATGTCACTTAAAGAGTTGGATCTATGTAAATAACGGGAAAATCTGGCGCTAAAGATACAGAATTTTTGGAAGTCTTGAGTATATATAAATAATATTCGAAGCCATGGGAATGGGTGACCATGCTGTGGGAGTCTGGACAAATAAAAGAGGAGATCCAAGTATTGAGTGAGAAATATGAGGAGGATTCTTCAAGGAAATGGAGGAAAGATGGCAAAGGAAGCTAGAAGAGAACCAAGAAAGAAAAGGTCTCTAAGAAAAATAAATAAGGAAAACATCTTAATAGAACATGTGCTCTGTGTCAATATCTGCCGTGATGTCCAGTAAAGTGAGTGCTGGAAATATACTGTTGGTTTTAGCAGCATGAAGATCCTTGGTGACCTTGACAAGAGCAGACTGAAAAGACTGATGGGAACCAAGGCTTGACTAAAGTGGTTAAAAGAGAAAACAGCAAGATAAAAGGTAGAGCCTGAACATTTAGACAATTCCTTCAAGGAATTTTACTCTAATTTGGAGTGAATAAATGAGGAAGCAAGTGAATGTGGGATGTGGAGAAATAAGTGTGTTTTTATGTTAATAGGAATGATCCAATAGAGAGGAAATAGTTGATGATGCAGGGGAGAAAAATAAAAAAACAAAGAAGTCCTTGATTTGGCAAGAGAGGATTTATCTAGTTTTTATACACAAAGAGTCAGGGACTCTCTGGGGGCATGGGTAGTTCATTTGCTCTACTCAAAAAGAAAGGACTGTTTTTATTTTCTAAAAAAGAGAGAGAGAGAACAAAGTCAACACCTAATGATTATGAGATGAAAAGCATTCAGAAAGAAAGAGAAATTGTGAAATACTTGTATTAGTAAACAGGTGAATTGACTATGGCAGCCTGGTTGCATAGTAGAATCACCTGGGGGAATCTTTTTTCTTTTTTTTTTAAAGATTTTCTTTACTTATTTAACGGAGAGATAAAGAACACACAAGTAGGCAGAACATCAAGCAGAGGAAAAGGAGAAGCAGGCTCTCCTCTCAGCAGGAAGCCAGATGTGGGGCTCGATCTCAGGACCCAGGGATCATGACCCAAGCTGAAAGCAGCCACCCAAACGACTGAGCTACCCAGGCACCCCTGGGAGAATCTTCACTTACTAACAACACTGACACTCCACCCCCGAACAGTTATATCAGATCTTCTGGGACTGGGACCAGGGAATAGTTAATGTTTATGAGCCAACAATGAGATTAATTGCAACTTAGTTTTAATTAACTTGATAACCATGAATTTAAAGGCAGCACGGTTCTTTCTACCCACCCTCCAGAAGTGTTCGAATTTAAATTCCTGGTTCTCGGGACCAAGAACATCACTCTTAATCTCTCTTTAATCTTCAGTGAATCTCTATTGCCTACCCAGTAAAGTCACATCCCTCTTGCATAGCACCCAAGATCCTTTATATAATAACCCAAACTACCTTTTTGAATTTGACTTCATCTGTAGTGTTCCAGAACTCTCTTCCTCAAATAAACTAGGGTGACTCACTACAAACATCACACAAACCTCCACACTTCCTTGGATTTCATTATGCTGTTGTTTTCCACCCACAGCTCCAACTTCAATGATGTCAAACTGGGCTATGCATCAGAATAATTGGGGGAGGTCTAAAATACATGTGATACAGCCCTGTTGCAAGATCTAGCATCAAACCTAGAGATTCTCCATTATTAGTCAATTCCCCATGTGATTCTTATCCAGCCAAGGTTGGTCTCTACACCAAGGATGGAAATCACTGCACCTACTGAATCCATTAAAATTCTGCTCATCCTTCAAGACTCAGGGAATATCCCTTTACCATGATCCCTTCTCACTGAAATTTATTGCTCTCCTTTCTCACTTACACTATTTCATATGCCAAACACTGATCTAAATACTTTCATACACATTATCTCACTTGATTCTCACAAGCATCATGAATCAACGTAGCTTAGATATGGCTTTTGCCCTATTTCATCATTGTGCTCCTGGGTCCAGCTGTGGACCTGTGTCTGGTTTCCAGAGATCTGCTGCTCCTTCCTACTCAAGAGAAATGAGAATTTGGCAGCATGAGCAGGAAATAAGTAAGATCAATCGCATCAGGCTGTCTGGTGCTGTGGCTTGCTGTGGATTCCTTACCTGCACATTAGCTCTTATTTCTGCTGTGAATAACCCTTCTGATTCACTATGTTGACCTCAGTCTGACCCAGTGACACTGGCTTCTGCAGAGGGAAATCTGAAAGACTGACAGGGCCTTCAGGCCAGTCTGCAGCTCCATTTGCAACAGCGCACAACCGCAGATGTTAAGTCTCTTTACGGTTGTGAACTGACCCGGTATACCGAGCTTTGTACAATGTTTTGCTAAGAGGTCAGTACATGTTTTCCCACATCCCTTCCTGCGAAGACATCAACTCATGGGGGACTATTTTAATTAGATCACTTCAAATCTGCACAAACCCTGCAGATAAAAATAAGTGGGAAAAACTGCAAGAAATATCCAGGTTTAATTTCCTACCAACACTTGATTTTATCATTTGACTGTAGTCTTATTCTTTCTGGATGAAATGGCAGCCATTTCTCTTTATTGCCATTCTCTATTCAATAAAATCAATAATACTGTGTAACTTATTGAAGCCACAGCAATTATTCCTTATGTCAAATCATGTAATTTATTTCTGTCATGGTTCTAGGTACTCCAAACTTAATTTTTGGGCCATAATCTTCTTTTTTTCCTGTCACTTTGTTAATTTTTCTTTCTCTGTGACTATGATCCTCCATAATTGCTTTTGTTGTCTCAGCTGCTGTCTTGACTGTTTTCTGCATTTCTAACTAAATGCTAATCCATTTCCTCCCTTTGCCTGAGAAAAAAAAATCAGTTCTAGCCCCAAAACTACTTTCTTCTTCTGACTATAAAGTAATACATAAAACCTGTGAACAGGTCGCAATAAGAAAATTAAAATTACACACAATCCAGACTGAGCCACTGTTAACAGTCTCTTTTTCATTCTAAGCTTTGATATATGCAGATATAAATAACTGTTTACTAAAATTAGGATAATGCTATACACTCTTTTCACTGTAATTTAAAACATATATATGCAATTTTGAACATTTTTTCATGTTCTTTAAAAAAAAGACTGTAATAAATTAAAAAACAAGTTAATGATGGTATAATATTTTACCAGATGCTACCACAATTTATGTTTATACCATTGAATATTTAGGATATTTTCAATCTTTTCCTTGTACAAATAATGCTTCAGTGAGTAAGACTATAGCTATTTTTAAACTGTCCAAAAAAAAAAAAAACTTTCAATAAATATTTTTAAACATTGATCTCTGCCCAGGTCTGAATTTTTCCTAATAGATCTCTGTCACAGGGCTGAATTTGTCCTACGACAGATTTACAGGAGTGAAATATTACTGAATGAAAGAGCATAAACATTCCATTTCCTTCTGTCATTCAATCTAAAAAATAGTGAACACCTGTTATGTGCCAGACTCTGTAATAGGCTCAAGAAACACAGCCATGGACAAGATGGAGCACCCCTCCCGAAGGGGTCCACAGTTCAGTAAGAGACAGAGTCAAATGAAGGAGTCCACTTAGCATCTTCAGTACTAAAATAATAGTAAGTACAATAGATGTTCCCTTAACTCACTTCCACTTAGACAACTCTGGATTATCTGCCGTCATCCATTCCTACCTAGCCTCTGGTAAATGGACTCCTCAACACCAAGAGCGCATACTCTTAGTTAATGGCTACTTGCTCCTACTGGTTAAATTCAGTACCTATCAGAAATCACTTGCATAGGTCCCCAAACACGTCTATATCCATTGTATATGCCACTGCACTTATGTAATTAACTATTATAAAAACTGATGCTATACGAATATGAAAAGCTGTGCTAAGATCCAAGAAAGACAAGTTAACTAAAAATGTATTTCTAAGGAGTTAGGTGTGAGTGAAAGAAATTTTTCAAAAATTAGTGAAGATGATATCTGGAAAGATTCTACAGACAGATTATTCTTCAAGTATTTTAGATTCTTGAATCCTGATCTGGAAATTTAAAGGCTCCATTATGAGTATTGTTTACACAGGGAAGAGAAGGGAAAACTATTTAGAGGACCCATCTCAAAGAAAAGACCTTAGCCCTCTATAACAGTTGGGTGAATTAATATGTATTTTTGCTAGTTTTAAATTTTATTATTTCCTCTTTAAACCACCTGTTGGGCTAACTAACTACTGCTGGGATCAGTGACACTGAATACATACATTATCCCTTAATAAAAGCAAAGTTCTTTCAAAATTGCGCCAAATGGCTTCTTGGAAAGTTAATTCTAATTATATTCCTCAAAACTAGTTTGTAAGTGTCTTCCTACCATATATTTAGTTAGCACTAAGTATTCAGCATCTTTGCTAACTATATATATAATTGTAATTATTGTTATATTATATATATATCACTTATTCTTTCAGTAAATTAATAGTTAAATGAAACCAATTTCTGTATCTTTTTATGTTAATTGGGAATTTGTATAACTTCCTTTGTGAACTTCCTGCTAATCCATACAAGAGTTTGCAGGGTCTTTTTCCTTATTGACTTGTAAAAGATTCTTAATGTATTAAGCTCTTACCCCTTTATTTCATAAATATTGTTGAAAACTGTTTCATGTGTTTTAATTTTATTTGTGTTTTTTTTTAACTGACCAAAGTTTTAACTGTTCATGTAATCAAATCCATTATTCTATATCTCTCATCTCTAAACTTCCCTCTACCTTATTTGTATCTTGTGAGTGATATAACAACCAATAGATTTTATAGGGACAGCAAGCAATATTCTTTTTTTTAAATGGGAGATGGGTGGAGGGAGAGGGAGAGACAGAATCCTAAGTAGGCTCCATGCCCAGAGCCAAGCCTATTGTGAGACTTGATCTTACGATCCTGAGATCATGACCTGAGCCCAAATCAGGAGTCAGAGGCTTAACTAACTGAGGTACCCAGGTACCCAGGGATGGCAACCAATATAGCACAGTCATTTAATATTTTTTTCTTGTATTACTATTTGAGTCTTCAACAATCAAAGTTTATGTGCTATGCTTTATTATGTCCATATGAGACTCCTTCTCCAATCTTTAGCATCCTCCTCGCAAGGATAAAAATGAGCGTTGTTCTTTATTCACATCATAACTTTAACCTATTGTTGTTACCTTAACAGTTGCATGAATTGCAAAGAACTTCTGGTACATAGTCATCTTAGAAATAGTACTTAAATATGAGCCATACTCTCGATGTAGACAGTGTGTATATTATATGAAATATGCTAATATTCCTATAAGCGACTACTTTGGAATCATTGGGCACATCCTTTCTAATACATCACTTGCATGTCTGATTTGCTAGGTTTGAAATTTTGTGACCCAGTCTGGGAATTCATTCCTATATTCAATAACTCCTAATCAGACACGTACTTTCAGCAATGCTTTGTGCTAATTGCTGAAAATAACACAGAACAGTCATGGTTGCTGCATTCCTGAAGCTTGCGTCTTAGGGGGGAGGAGAGATGGCAAAAAAATGATACCAGTAAAAAAGTAATTATAATTGTAATAAGTGTTATATAGAAGTGAAAAGTGCTCCACAAGCTTGTAATTAGGGTTCTTTGAGGAAATGATATCAGAGAGGAGCACTGAAGGATTGGAAATAATTATCCAGTGGAGTAGACAACACGGGTTGGCTGGGTAGCTCACAAATAGGAAAAGAACCTTGTGTTTCCACATCTGTTTTACATGAGTTTAGCTAACAACCTGGGCTGACATAGGCATAGACACTTGATCTAAGGTAAGCCAGTTCTAGGGACTAAACCTAAGAGAAGAAAACCAATGCCTCAGAGGTGATAGAGTAGTCAACGCAGGCAGGAGACTCCGCATACCAGTGTGACTCTCTGTTCTTCGCACACAGAGGAAGAAAGTTGTGGGAGGAAAATTACAGTTTGTACGAGAAAGGGAAGGGCAGGGTAGTAGAGGGGTTGGACAGGTGAACGCAAGCAGCAATTAAGTTTCTTATGCCAGTTGTTCCCAAGGCCTGATGACTCTGCTCTTAATACAGTCTTGTGAGATACCGTAGCATGCTTCCAAGGAATCCTTTTCTGAAGCTTGTTGAATACGAATCTCTGTAACTTTCTACCCAAAGCATGCTAATTCACATAAGCAGGTAAAAGCAGGAAGTACAGTCCAGACAGAGAGGCAAGGTTGGAGGCACACAAGGGATTGACACATAGAAAAAAAAATCCTTCAAGATGGAAATAAAAACCATCCGAGATGAGACTAATCAGGTAGGAAGAGCTGGAATCATTTGGGGCTTATGGACCACCCACAGGAGTTGGGTTGTAACCTATAAGCAATTTTTACATTGTTCCTACCGGAGAAGAAAGAGAAGCAAACAGATAAACAAAAAACAATGATTGAAAAATCTGTTCTTCCCAGGTATTTTTTAATAGTTTCAGCAAACATTTTTGAGAATCTATTGTGTAGCAGGTGGTACAAAAGTGTATCAGGGAGTGGGACAGCAGGGGTAAGGATAGGCATTGGATTTCCCAGAAAACATTATTTAAAAAGTACATTTTCTGGGGCGCCTGGGTGGCTCAGTTGGTTAAGCGACTGCCTTCGGCTCAGGTCATGATCCTGGAGACCCGGGATCAAGTCCCACATCAGGCTCCCTGCTCGATAGGAAGCCTGCTTCTCCCTCTCTCACTCCCCCTGCTTGTGTTCCCTCTCTCGCTGTGTTTCTCTCTGTCAAATAAATAAAATATTAAAAAAAAAAAGTACATTTTCCAATAGTTTCAAAGAAACAGAAAGTCTGTACAAATTAAGATGAGTAACTTTAAAACAGTGGTTCTCAACTGGGAGAACTCCACCTCTCACCCCCCAGAGACACTGGGCAATGTGTGAATACATTTTTGGTTGTCACAGCTGGGGCAGGAGACTGCTTGCATCTGAGTGAGGGAGATCAGGAATATTGCTAAAATCTTACAGTGCACAGGACAGACCCCCACAACAAAGAATCATCTACCCTCAAAAGTCAATAGGGCCAAGGTTAAAAAACCCTGCCCTGGAGGAAACAGGTGGTATCAAAGCTATTAAAGATGAAGACAAAGTAGTCAAAGAGTAGAGACTTCACTTAGGCTGGTTGCGCCAGCTGTTAAAACCTGTCTATGCCATTAGGGTCCTAAAGCAGGCAATTGTTCGCCCTCTAGAAAGTTACAGTCTAGGGACACCTGGGTGGCTCAGTACATTGAACAACTGACTTTTGATTTCAACTTAGGTCATGATCTCGGGGTTGTGAGATGGAGCTCTGAGTTGGGCTCCAAGCTGGGCAATGAAGACTGCTTAGGGTTCTTCCTCTCCCTCTGCCCCTTTCCATCCCACCTCCCTCTCTAGAAAAAATAAAATAAATGAAATATTTTGAAAAAAGAATTCTCTGTCTCCCTCTGTCCCTACCTCCACCATACATGTGTGCGCTCTCTCTCTCTAAAAAAAGAAAAAAAGGAAAGAAAGAAAAGCCACTTACAGTCTAGTGGGGGACATAGGCCAGAAAGACAGGAAGAGAGCAATTCATCAATACTAAGATATGGAGGAGCATATAGTCTTACAAAACAAGGAAGTGAATATCTACCCCAGTCTGGGGAGATCAAGGAACACTTTCATGGACGAGAGAGGTTTTAGATGCTGCCTAAGAAGGTACAAGAAGAATCAGAGTCAGTGTCAGGAGAATGAGGTGGAATTAGCCAGACAAAGTTGGCATTGACATGGGGAAAAGATTTCAAACAAAAAGAGCCTTATAGGCAATGATCGGGAGTCATGATTCAAAGATCTGGAGCTGTGAAAGCCTATGAAATGCCCATGGAGCTCAGGTTCTCAGGATCTCTGAAGCAGAGAGCCCCAGACGTGGCAAGGCTAATAGAGATCATGCTGGAGGGTTAAGACCTTGCTGCACCGGGAGCAGCCGTAATTCCAAACTGAATGTGGCGCTGCACTAGGCAAGTTAACAAAGCACAGAGTTGTGACTTGGTATATTGTGGAGTGGGAAGCAGTGGCATTTTGAGGTTAATTCTGACTTAATATGCTTCAAGTCTATTTTTATATATGTGCCTGAAGTGCCTCAGCTCTGTATTTCACTGTGCCTGGATATTTATATCGGGAGTGTGATAAATCAGTGATAATGTTATTTGGCATGTTTCGCAACCCATCAGTTTGACTGACACAAGGAATCAACCTTGCATATTTTAAAACTTCTTAAATTTACTTTGGTTATACGTTTGTATATATTAAACATCCACCTCCATTTTTCCTTGACAAACCTTCCTTTACCTTTATATACATGCTAATTTATAATGTAAATTTCAACTGTTCAACGAAAGAGCAGACAATAAGCTGCTCACATTCTAGAAAGCCTTACTAAAGGGATTGGTTAAGAGATGACAGAACGAATGAGCCAGCTGAAAAATCTCAGGTAGAAAGCAAAGCAATTTGCTCTCAGTTGCCAGGGAATTGTCTATGTTTCCAAGGTAACTCCCAACACAGCTTGTTGTCTTCCATATCTATTATATTTTGGAAAATCTTCAGGCTTGTTTCCTTTTCTTAAAGGTCTTTTACTCTTTTGAATATTCAAGATCTTCAGTTAAACATTTACTACTTCTATGATGAGTCTCCTAGTAAAGGAGCAAAGGAAAACAATGATGTTTCTTTCCTACAGGGTTTTATTTTGGTTTCCCTTCTGAGAATGTCGTATCAAGACAGTGGGATGGTGAGGATGGTGGCAGACAGACACATGAGGGATCGGGAGCAAGAGTCATGAGGGAAATTTAGAGTTTAGGTAAGGGCAAGTCCAGTGGTCAGACGCCAAAAATTATAGAGGTACCTGAAACCAATGCTAAGCACGGTCAACCCTCAACATCAAAGAGTCAAGATACCAGATATAAAATATATACCAGAAAATAAACCTCTTCCCATTTAATTCAGGTGACTGATGGAGTCCCTAAAACACACAGGGCACGGTGCATGCCCAAATTTCCTGCTGGAACTAGGATCATCACCAGCAAGAGGTCAGCCCATAGATGGCTTGTACCAGTAGGTGAGCCCCAGTATAAAGACAGCTCACGAGCCATGTGCCATGGATGCTGTACAACTGTATTGAAAGCAGCCGCGATCAGAAGAGCAGCCTTACCTTACATGCTACGTCAGAGGTGCTCTCCCTTTATTTAAGATGAGAAAAGTCAACATCTGTTCTTTTCCTCCACAAAAAGGGTATTTTAACACAGAGAAGTGGAAGGCCAAAGAGAGCCCAGATAAGACAAGTTATGATTTGAGTTCCCTGGTCAGTGCCAAAGTATAAGCTTTAAGGAAACTATCAGGGGATTTTAATGGCACAGTCTTCATTGGGAATCTTTCTGTTATTGTTGTTCATAGTTCAAAGGTGTATAGAAAATTACACTTAACAGAAGATTATGAATCTTCTTAACCACCTACATGGATTCACTAAGTACACAGGGACAAAATAATAGGAGAGAAAGAAAAAAGGAAAATATGGTTGATTTGTTCAATCAAAGGGCTCCTCCAACATGGGGCAACTTGCTCTTTATTTTGGGGAGATCAAAATACTGAGTGCCACTAAATGCCTTCTTTCTAAAGGCAGATGCAATTTCAACACAGTGTATTCTTGACTTTTTTTTTAAGTTGAACTATGTTGTTTGTGAAAATGTCAGGTACAAATCCTCTGAAATGCCTGACCTTTTCAATTTCCAAACAATGGATCACATAAATCTGTATGAAGAATAAGAGGGCAAGTTAAGAACCTGAATTTATTCAGGTTTGTGAGGTTATTATAAGAGCCCATTTAAGCCCACCACTCCAAGGCCCAATGGACTCAAGTGAAATACTTTACAGAAGTCAAACTAAACCACACACTCTAGGGCAGGAACAATTGATACTCGATTTTCCAAAAACCTCAAGTATGAGAAGTCTTAATTATAGGATATTTTAATTTCATTAAAAATGAAAAATACAGATCTCTCTGATATGAGGAATTTGAGAGGCAGGGCAGGGATCTGTGGAGGGAAGGGAGGGAAAAATGAACCAAGATGGGCCTGGGGAGGAAGACAAACCATATGAGACTCAATGTCAGGAAACAAACTGAGGGGTTGCTAGAGGGGAGTGGTGGAAGGGATAGGGTGGCTGGGTGATGGACACTGGGGAGGATATGTGTTATGACGAGCACTGTGAATTGTGTTAAGACTGATGATTCACAGACCTGTACCCCTGAAATAATACGTTATTTGTTAATAAAATAAATTAATTAAAAATAAGTTTAAAAAATGAAAAATATAAAATAGTAGAGCCACAGGCTGAATATGGGAACTAAGGAGCTAGTCCACATTAAGGCACTCTTTGTCTTTGAAATATCCTACACAAATCATATTTAAAACTCAGTTACAGTTACTTAGGGCATCTCTCTGAGGAATTTTCCCTTGATATTGAAATGTACTTGTCTCAGATTCAGTGTGTGGCTGCATCAGATGTTGTATAAACTTGAGAGCTCATGGGTGGCCATATATGCCTGGAGAAGAACAGCAGGTTCCCAGAAGGAAGAAGGAACCAGACACAGAAAGAGGGCTGAGATTAATCCCCGTGTGAAGAGAGATACTAAGGGAATGGCTGCTTTTGTACCGTCAGACCTTGCAGGAGAATGGGGACTAACTTTAGAACAAAATTTACCTCACATGGGAAAAAAGAGGGCAATCATGAAAGTTTATTTCCGTGAAATCTTTTCTCTCTGCAACTACAGATCTGAGAAGCCTGAGTCAGATAAGGAAATTATTTCTTTGTTTGCTGAATTACTCTACTACATTCTGTTCTTAAAACAAAGTTGGTATACTATTTAGGAAGCACTGGGACTCAAGAAAATGGGAAAATCATATTTGGGGGAAGCTGGAAAAGCAAGGTTGACCAAACAATCATAGAAAAAGCAATAGAAAAATATTAAGAGCACTGTATTTCCCATTTATTCTGCTTTGAACAGTTTCAGCCCATAATTAATGCATTCTGTAATACATATAGGTAAGTCCTCAAAGGATCATAAAGAAAAGAGTCTGTTTTGAAGATTAGTTGAAAAAGCTGGGGGATGTTAATTCTAAAGAAGAGATGATAGATATCTGAGGTATTTAAAGGACCATTACATAGAAGGAATAGTCATGTGATGCCTTGTTATCTATTTTCAATTGCAATCACACAGCAGATGTTATTACTTCTAACTTCAAAGTAGATACATATATATCACATAAATAAGCAAATTTATAAATATATAAAAACATGAGACAGAACTTTCAAAGAAGTTCAAACAATTCGATGGTTCAAGGAACAAAGTAGGTGAACTTTGTGAAGCTGTGAAGCAAGCTGTGATAATACATAGAAAAAGCTCAAGATTGGTCGGGGCTGTGAGAGAAGAGATTCACGCACTGAATTAGTGCTTAGAATACACGACCTCTATGTTTTCGATCCTGAAATTCTGGGTCAATTGGTTACCTGGGAGATGAAAATATTTAATATTAATAACAATATATACATGGCTTATTAGAGATAATTCTAAAAATATTTATTAATTTATGTAGAAATGTCAATCACTGAGACAGGTGCTGCTTTACAAGATGAGCGTTTTATATATTTGTACTTTCTCATTATTCGTTTAATACTTTCTTTCATGGAAGAGCCAAATGAGACTCCATGAGAATTTCACTTTAAATTGCTTCTACATTTTAGCCAATAAAGAAATACTTTAACTTTGAGCTTAAGACTAACACTGAGTAGCAAGCATCTCCAGTGTGAGAAAGACTTTTATCTAAGTGGTTTTCCAGAAAATATTTCAAAGAATTTGCAGCAAGACTGAAAACTGGTCAAGTATAGTTTCAATGCTTCAGTGTTGAACTGAAAATGGAATTATTTGTAAAAACAGAAAGAAAAGTTTGCTTTCTTGTTATAAAAGTACCAACCCCCCTCCCAGCATTTTCTGCATATTTTCAAATGGTTTTTATTTCTTTGAGATTCAGAAAATTATACTAAATCTTTATTATTTGGGTTAAAATGGATCATTTTTATAGGAACTACGTTTTAAAGCTCATTACACCCAAAGATTTTCATTATAATCTAATTTGAAATGAAAGTAAACAGAATAATTTTGTTCTTTTAAAAGAAGTCCTTGTACTTTAATAAAATATCACAAATCACAATTAAAGAGAAGTAACAAATTGACTAAAAAGCACAATTCATGAACAATTACCAGCCATGTGAAAATCCATTATTAGTTTCAGAAAATAATCCCTGTCTATGAGGAATGACCAGCTATTTTCTTATCCTTAGATGGTATATTTTTTCCTTCCTTAAAAACAATTCACAAAGTCAACTCATCTAGCAGTATCATGAGACTTAGAAATATATACACGGTGTACATTTATATATTAATACACATACAGACAACCTAAAAGTCAAAGAAAGTTACTATCCTATTGAGCTCAGGACGAGCTACAGAAATGAGTCAAAGTCATAAGGAATTAAGCACAATGAAATGGTCTGTGTGACATGGCAACTATGGGTTCCTGGGAAAAAAAAGGGGGGGGGGGACAGAGAGCAAAGATATTTCATAAAGAGAAGAAAATCAAATAATAAACTGAGAAGTTTGCAAGGCAATTAGTTGAGTTGGCATTTTAAATCTCTGGTGTCTGAGAGAGAGCTCCAGGCTGGTCATGTCCACAGCAGCTGGGGCACTAACAGAAATAGAGGAGATGTTTTACTGTGACACTAGCCATCATTCAGGAAGACTATAGAATTTTTAACATAAATCTGAATTTACCTTATTCATCATTTTCCCCTCTGTTCCCTTGTTTATTCAGTCAGAGATACTCTCTCTCAATAAAAGGAAAAGCATATGGAGACACCAAATATGCCCAAGAGCTTGGTCACCTCCAGATCCCAGATCCTAATATCCAAGCCAAAATCTTCTCATTGCCCTACAGAGTGAGAACAAATGACAGAGAGACCTTGCAACACCGCAGCGAATGAGACACTGTGGCTCCACAATCAACCTCTGATTTATTAAGAATTTCTTTAGCACAGAAATTTTCTCCTTGACAAGTTGGTATTAGGGCTTTGAGAGAAGCCAGATTTGAAATATTAAAGAAAATCCCCTAGAGAATTGAGAAAGGTCAGTATGCCTCTGGAAAGATTACCCATTTTCAAAAGAAAATGTCTCAGCATTTGGAATTACAACTTCATATTCTAAAGTTCCCCAGTGTGCCTAAGAAGCGTAAGCAATCATTTAATAACTCTAAAGTCTAAAACCCTTTTCCACTAGCACTCATGTAAATGATCCCTAAAACAAGATTCTATAAAAATACAAAACACACAACATATCATATGGGTAGAGTCCGGGATGTTTCTACTGACCAAATAAATGGTTGCTTAACTTCATTTTATAAGGCCATAATTCCTTCATTAAGAGTTCAATGCAATGTTTGTGTTGAACTAACTACAAAATTCATTGTATAAAATAAGCTTTTGGGGCGCCTGGGTGGCTCAGTCATTAAGTGTCTGCCTTTGGCTCAGGTCATGATGCCAGGGTCCTGGGATTAAGTCCTGCATCAGGCTTCCTGCTCGATGGGAGGCCTGCTTCTCCCTCTCTCACTCCCCCTGCTTTTGTTCCTCTCTCTAGCTATGTTTCTCTCTGTCAAATAGATACATAAAATCTTTAAATAAAATAAAATAAACTTTTGTTCACTTTCATATTATTGAAAATACTATCAATCTGTGTTTTGAAATAAAAGTAATAGGGGCGCCTGGGTGGCTCATTTGGTTAGGCATCTGCCTTCAGCTTGTCTTGGGACCTAAGCCCTGCACCAGGCTCCCTGTTCAGTGGGGAGTCGGCTTATCCCTCTCCCTCTGCCTGCTCATTCTCTATCAGTCTCTCTCTCCTTCTCTCTCAAAGAAATAAAATCTTTTAAAAAAGAATAAAAATAGTACATTAAGAACCCAGACTGGAGTCTAGATTCATTGAAATATGAAATTTTGGCTAAAGAACAACAAAGGAAATCTTGAAAAATAGCAATTCTCAGACTGATCAACAGTAACATCCTAGAGTATCTTCATAGATGCTGTCATTGTATGTTTGATATACCAGAAGAAAAGACTTTTTTCTATACTTATCAATATATTGTAAATATTATTGTGGCTTGAAATCTCATATTCCTTACCATACTTTCTTCAAGTTATTAAAATTTGGGGCTCAATTCTTCAAGTTATTAAAATTTGGGGCTCAATTTTTCTTTTGATCAAATATACATATTCGTTTCCAACAGCATTTTCTAAATGATTAGATCCAAGTTCAAAATACTTTTGAAAGATGAGTGGGAATTGTTCTACTTCTTCTCCCAAGATGACATGAGACAATTTCATAGAAGTTTATGGCTTATTTAAGAACTCTGTACTCTGATAAAAGAAAATCATAAACCCAAAACAAATTCAAGTAAGAAAATCTTAAAGGAGAACTGTTTTTAAATGTTCCTACGATATAAAGGTTGACTTTATTAGAGCTATAGTCTTTGTTCATATAACCTGAATGTTATTTCAGTTAAAACAAAAACTTGATTTGTGGTTAAATGAGAAGCCTAATTGCAACCTAAAACAACCCCCTGTCCAGATACAGCTCTGACAGTGGCAGTCACATTTTGATAGAGAATGTTCTCCATAAAAATACAAAGAGATTCCAACAACTGTTCGGTTAAAGTGGTAAAATTCTATAATTTCAAATTCCAAGCTGTTACTCCAGAAAAACTGAAAACTCCAGTTCATCTCCCAAGGGTGTTCCATGAAACAAGTTGTTTTGTGATCAAAGCTTGCAGCCATCCCTTCCTTCTTACTTCCTACACAGATTTCTTCTCATCCTTCCCTTAGCTGCAGTTTCACCACCTACACTTTGCCTCCCATACAAGTCCTTTACTCACGCCTGAACACAGCAGCCATCTCCTATTACTTGGGCACCTTCACGTTGACAGATTTATGCACGTTCTAGTAATTGTGCTTTTTGATAACATTGATATGAACCTGTCACTATCATTTCTTCTGCTGTTGTTATTAATACATGTGCACATGCTTCGTGCTGTCTGTGAATAGGTAAGATTTTATTAACGACTCCTGGTGTTCCTACTTTCATTACACCAATGTGTTTTCCTTTTAGTTGATGAGTTACTAGAGAGCACGATGATCTAATTCATTGTGATGATCTCCTGATACTTAAGTAGTATCTGGCATATAATTAATGCTCAACACATGTTTGTTGAGTGAATGAATGATAAATAATTTACTGAGAAACAAAAGGTTTGGAAGAAAAAAAATCCAATCAGAATTTGATATTATTTCTGAAACTTAATTGTCTTCAGTATTTGATATGCACAAATTACTTAGGAAAAACCTATTATGTCTAAAATATGTAAAAGAAGTATGTTGGGATATAATTACATGCCAATGTGATTGACCTAGAAAGAATGAATTTCTTCACTGTTTATTTAAATGACCTCATTTACGAAGTTCATTTAACAAATATTAGGAATATATAAATGGCAAAGAAACAGAGTGCTTCACCTATCTTTGATCTAAATGTCTAGCCAGCCCCAGCAGGCTGGAGGAGTATTTCCTACAGTGTTCTATATCTATGTTAGAGTAGCCTACCTCTTCCAGGAAACAAATACAACAGGGTGACTTTACTAAAGTAACATCTCTTTTGAGATAAGACATTTGCAAAGTTAGAAAATAACACATATGCCAAAAATACTACATAAATAACCTAATAACTTATTAGTATAATTTCTCCCTGAATCCTGTATTAGTGAAGCTGCCACTTTTACCTATAGTGGATTTTCATTTCTTTTTTAATGCAGTTTGTTTTGAATCAGGAAAAAAATTTCAATTAATTATTTTTCTCAACATTAATCTTCCAGTGACAAGTTATAACTTCAAAATACATTATAAAACAACATGTAACCTGTAACCAACAGGCAACAGTTACCTCAAAATACTCCCATAGATACACATTTGCAGAAGCACATTCATTTAACATATAGGCAAAGAATTAAGGGACTGATCATTTTATGTATCATATTTCAAAAGGGAAAGAAAATGCTCTTTATATGACTCACACTTTAATTTTATTTCCCAAGAAATAACTTTCAAAACAATCAATATTTATAAAAGTAATATCAGTAAAATTTAAATTTTATGTACAGTAAAAACTGTAATAACTTACATTTTATGACATTTTAACAGAAATTTCATATGCATTATCATTTTTTATCTCTCTACCAATCCAGTAGAGGAAAATATGCACCTATTATTCCTACTTTATAGATAAACTAAAATTTCAGAGATAATAAAACTAAAATTTCAGAGATAATATGTTTCATCCAAGAGCATTCAGCTCAAGCCTTAAATTCTCCTGACTAAATTTTTTTTCTCTTTTTCACCACTCTCATCAGATAAATATATTAAGCACCATTTCAACTTTGTCTTTCAATCTGTTACCAAAACATGCAGTCCCCTCAGTCATTGTGAACTTATAAAACAATTTATTTGGAAAAGTAGAGATTTTCATCATGAACAATGATCTAAGTAGTCATCTTGTTTGGTAATTTAATGCCTAGTCTTGTGTTCTGGTTATTTTATTTTATTAACATCCAAACATCATGGCTAGACTTAAGTTACTAAGTAAATGACTTTCTATTATACGGACATCCACTACATTAGTGATAAAGACATGGAACTCACAATATGAAAAAGTAGAAACTAGAGAAGATACTAAGAGTGCTTTCCAGTGGCCTGAAAACTTAATTATAAAAATTATAGAAGAGTATGATTTGGTAATTTGATAAGAAAGGTGTTCACAGGACTAAGGTCAGGAGGCTATTGTGAATGAACAAATATTTTAGTACTTAGTAGACCAAAATATTTCTTACCACACTCATGAAAAAAATAAGATTAAAATAAATCGTATATATATGAAACAACTTTTCCCCTCAAATATGTTGTCATATGAACTCATTAAAATGTAAATTATTGATTTACCAGGTTATATGAGCTCCTCCAAGTCCTTAAGGTTGGTTATGTCAATAT
This sequence comes from Spilogale gracilis, assembly GCA_004023965.1. Taxonomy (NCBI): domain Eukaryota; kingdom Metazoa; phylum Chordata; class Mammalia; order Carnivora; family Mephitidae; genus Spilogale; species Spilogale gracilis. The sequence goes on along the minus strand of PITA01019383.1, from coordinate 6,092 downwards.
GTTATTATGGACTTTTAAAAATGATGATTAATGACAGGAGACTAATACTATGAAACAGGTATCAAAGTAAGAAAAATTGACTAACTTTGGGCCATACATTTTCAACAGGAATGAAAACTGATTCATAAGAAAAAATCTTACTCTCTATTTATAAATCATAGCTATATATACAGCACATAATAAACAGATATACAATGTATGTGTGATATTAACATCTCAAAAGAATCGGGATCTGCTAGGGAAAAAAAAATCTATAAAGCTCCTTAGAGGGCAAAAATGAGAAAACAGGTGAGAAACACTCCACTAAGTAAATAAGGATTAGCAAATTCTAAGTTAAATTAATTCAAGATGTCTTTGACTTCCTTTGATTATTACTACCTGATGAGGGTCAGTCATACAAATACATTAAATAAATTCTCCCAAATAAGTTATGGAATACTTTCTGATAGCTATACAATGTCCAGTGTAGGCCTGAAAATAACTACATATTTTTTAATTAATGAACTGTTCACAATCAAAAGAGAATGGATGCTTTATGCTTTTCTTCTTTTTTAAGCATGCAACAATGCAGTAATGATGTATAAATTCATTCAGCGACTATTGAACCCACCAATACCAGAAAAACTGTATTGTTTTTCTTGAAATAGTAAGATTAATTCTCCTCAAAGCAGACCTCTTTTGCTTTAGGTTTATTACCAAAAAATTCTTGAATACATGAGATAAAGAAAGAATACTCCATTCATAGTCCATGTTAATAATGTTTTGTAGTCATACTAGGAATAATAAGGATTATCCATTTTTAACTTTAAATATTCAGAATTCCTCAAATTTTGTACTTCCAAATACATTCTAAACTGAAAACAAAACCCAATACCTTAAAATAGTAAGAGAAAATACAGCAAAAAAAAAGTTTTCTTAAATGTCATTTTTAAATTATTTTTTTAAAGTCAGCATTACACTTAATGCTGGAACACTAGACCTACCACCATTAAAATAAAAAGAAAAAAAGGTTATCTGCTATGCTATGTTATTAATTTCTTAAACTCTTTTGTAATTTTGTAAATTTGTAAAGTACTTTTCAATGTTTTAAAATATAAAATCTAAATTAAGAGCATATTTAAAATAAAAGACCATGCTATAATTTTAGTCATGCTAGATACTGTTAGGAACAGCCAATGCTGATCTAAAAAATATACTTGGATCTACATTCATAGAGCTTATAGTTAATGGAAAAGTAAGCATTAACAAAAAATTGTACAAATAATTAATTACAATTATGATAAGAGATAAAAAAAGGTGCAAGTTACTATATGGCCATATGACAGAGAACCTATAAGGATATGAAAAGACTTCTGGGGGAAATAATAAACATGAATAATGGCTTGCAATTAGCTAGACAAATAAAGCAATAAAATGCAAAAAGCTCACAGAGGCAAAGGTCACATAAAGGAGCCCAGTGCCTTCAAGAGAAGAAGAATGTTTCTGGACCATAGAGAGGGAAGGAACCTAAAGAAGAAGACAAGAGACAAATCACATAGGGCTTTGTTAATCATGTTAGAAATTGTGGACTTTATCTTAAGAGTTCTAAGTAAAGAAGTAAAACTGCCAAATATTTACTTTTAAAAGCTCGCTTCAGTAATGGTGTGGATTACAAGGAGAGTCAGGAAATATTGGATGAGAAGTGAATTGCAATAGCTCATAGAAGATAAAGACCACGGAAATGGAGAACATTCAGATTTGAAAGGCAGTTAGGAATTAAAACTAAAAGGTTTTACAATTGTTTGGATGCGAGTAGAGAAGGCAAGAAAGCTGTCAAAGATAATGCTGAAGACTCTGGCCTGAGCACTGGGAAGAGAGCAAGAGTAAGCGGTGAAGTGGAGAGCATGCTGTTGAGAATCCTTCCTAAACGTTCAGGGTTAAACAGATGTCCTGAGAGGCCAAACAGGAAACCAGACGGATAACAGTACCCTCCCTTGACTTCACCAGTAGCAGCCTTCAAGAGAAGGTGGGAACGTCAGGTGTATCTAGCAAGGACAGCCAATGAGAGGCATATACCTGGTGCCAATCACAGCAGCTTCCACAAATACTAAGAAACCAGGCAGGAATTAATAGAACTGACCATGGCTTCAGAATTCTACATTCTGATAACAGAATTCCAAGAGAATACACATGAGGAGGGAAAATTAAAGACCCACTCTACAGTTTGGGACAAATAATAGTAATGGATGAGACAACAGCAAGAAAAAACAAGTCCTCAAAATGGCATTTTTTTTTAATGAAAGGAAGATATTACAGTAACTCTAACAGCAATATCACAGCATCATATAAAAATATACAATAAAATTTAAAAAGTTTATAAAACTCTTGCTTTGTAAGCCCATATAATTCAAGAAAAATGTACTTGATCAAAGGATGAAAAATGAGCTACAACAACAGAATGTGGAGCAAAAGTATAAAATTAGAAAAGAGATATGTGGAAATAAAATAAAACCCAACAAGAAAAAGTATAAGAAAACAAAAAAGATGGGGCGCCTGGGTGGCTCAGTTGGTTAAGTGACTGCTTTCGGCTCAGGTCATGATCCTGGAGACCCGGGATCGAGCCCCACATTCCTGCCGAGCAGGAAGCCTGCTTCTCCCTCTTTCAGTCCCTATGCTTGTTCCCTCTCTAGCTGTGTTTCTCTCTGTCAAATAAATAAATAAAATCTTTAAAAAAAAAAAAGAAAACAAAAAAGAAAATGTATAATGTGATTAATGTTCTTGTTGAAGATGGTAGACTGAAAAACACATTTAACTAGGAGGCAACAGCAAAAAAATGTTACAATTAACTTACTGGTCTCAAGAAAGACTCTCTAGGTGGCAGTGCAGAATTATGAGAAAATGGGGGACTTCAAAAGCAGCAGACAGGTCTGGAAAGGGTGTGGGACTGAGGGCAATAAACAGGAACACTGGTGAAAGCTGTCTAAGAAGCAATTATATCTCCAGTTATTCTCCATCATTCTTTGTCACCAGATAACTGTCCACCTGCCAACCTGGCAAAAGCTTGAAGATTTATTATTTGGGGAGAGACAGAGAAGTAGACTCTGGACTGGGGAACACATGGGAGAGTACAGGTTGCAGACACCATATTGAATAAACTACAGAACTGAAATGAGACATAACTCACCCCATCCGCTTTTGCCTTTCAACTCTCTGACATTCTCAGCCAAGAGATTAAAGGATTCTTCTCTAAGAACTCTGGCCAGTCCAAAAAGGAAAGCTCAAATGTAGTGACAGCACAGCTCCTCCAATAAAACTGTGACGCATCATCTTAAATTGAATCTCAAACTCTGCAATCTTCACCAACATGCTCAAAGATTCCAGAGCAGACAGTTTGGGATTAGCTATTAGCTTTCTGAGAAAAGCTTTTAGGATGGAAGACAGAAACTAAAATAATGGGGTGGGGGGGAATATTAGAACCAAGACTATACAAGAAGGAATATTTATAAATGGGGGACAAGAGAACAATCCGTAAACAAAATGGAGAGCACACAGAAATCAAAAGCATGAGAGAAGATATAAAATCTTACATGGGCTTAGACAATAAAGGTAGAGATACCATCTGCCCACATACACCCCCACAAATAAATAAATAAATAAATAAATAAATAAATAAATAAAGCAAAAAGACAGAAAATCTAAGACTGTAAGAAAACAAGTCCATGAGGCCAGACCGCCAAACAATTAAGAATCCAGAAAAAGAGGAGGGAAAAAATAAAATAGAACAAAAAGACAAAAGTATTATTAAATACAGAATAAAAGTAAGGTTTTCTTTGAAAACTGAAATCTAAGCTTCAAAAGATTTACTCCATAATTAAAAGAAACCAAACCTAGATATGTACTGGCAATATCTATTATTTTTAATTTAAGGTAAAGGAAACTATCTTGAAAGTATCCAGATACTCTCTCCACCAACCAAAACAGAAAAACAACATTACCTACAGTTAGTAAAAGAATCCTGGATTAAAACAGACTGGGGCTCTGAGCTGTGCCAATGCAGGGACTAAGCAAAATATAAACCACTGGTAACATGACACCAAGCATTAGCTCCTTATAAAGTGCTTTCATAAAGCCATAAAGAAAAACAGGGTCATCTAATGAAAAAAGAAGATAGGGGCACCTGGGTGGCTCAGTTAGTTAATCGTCTGCCTTCAGCCCAGGTCTTGATCCCATCAAGGTCCACATCAGGCTCCCTGCTCAGTGGGGAGCCTGCTTCTCCTTCTGGTTGTTTGCCACTCCTCCTGCTTATTCTGTCAAATAAATAAAATCTTAAAAAAAAAATAGAACAGACAAAATACATACAAAGATAATTAATAAAAATACTATTGGTCAATAAATCAATGAAGATGTGTATCATTTTAGTAACTAAAAATTGCAAACCAGAACAGGACGAAGTTGACAAAGATCATATAGAATAATAAATCTCAGTGTTGGTGCTGCAGGGAATGTAAATTGGGGTGTTTGTAACATGACTATCAAAATGCATACATTTAACATATAAAAATATTAAATGAACAACCTGTGAGTATATTAGATCATTTTTATCAGTGCTTCTCTTATATTTTTCAAATTATAAAATGAGCAAATTATTTTTATAGTTAAAAATATCATTGTCAAAACACAATGATATTTTACAATTTAAGTTATTTGACCCAGTACTTTCATGACTAAAAATCTAGCCTAATAAACAGATATGGAGAAAAACAATTGCACATACAAATATTTATTATAGGATTATTCTTAGCAGAGAAAAATAAACCGTTGAAATACCCAGTATTATAGTATGGTTAAGTATTTTCACAGGAAACATGAAGATATGCTTGCTATATAATAAGAAAAGAGGCATGCCTGGGTGGTTCATTTGGTTAAGAAACTACCTTCAGCTCAGGTCATGATCATGGAGCCGTAGGATCCAGTCCCACATCGGGCTCCCTATTCAGCAGTGAGTCTGCTTCTCCCTCTGAGCTTCTCGCCTCTGATTCTCTCTCTCTCACATAAATAAAAACTTTGAAAAAAATGAGAAAAATCTACAGATACATTCTTTTTTTTTTAAGATTTTATTTATTCATACGACACACAGAGAGACATCAAGAGAGGGAACACAAGTAGGGGGAGTGGGAAAGGGAGAAGCAGGCTTCCTGTCAAGCATAGAGCCCAATGTGGGGCTCCATCCCAGGACCCTGGGATCATGATCTGAGCCAAAGGCAGTCACTTAATGACTGAGCCACCCAGGCACACTATGGATATATTCTTGATATTACATGAATAATATTCAAGAGTAAATAGTAATTTATGTAGAGGATTATAGATGTTTTAAGATTTCTTAATATTTTTATGTATTTTCTAAGTTTTCTCAACATTGGAGCAATGCTTTGTTTTCTGAAAACTATAAAATTTATTTTAAAACATTAAATTTGAAGTTCAGTGTATATACTGGAGACATACAATGAATATGATCAAGCTGTAAGGGTTATATAAGATTTTCAAACAGATCAAAAGAAAGAAACATTGAATTGGCAAAGGAATTGATGAATAATTCAAATAATAGAAAATGAAGAGTTCAAAAATTTATTCATTCATTAGTACTCAAAGATATTAATTAAAACTAGAACTATGTCAGGACCTCTTGATTTAACAAAGACTTTTTTTAAATAGTAGCCAATATTTTCAGACTGGTGAGATGTGAAGTTTTATATACCTCTGTGAGGAAATAAAGAATAATTTGATAATCTAAATATTTCTATATAAACAATATAAATTCCTGTATAAATATTCCTCTGGTAGGTACTTGTCATTTTCTTCTCCAACATTTTTCTTCTTTATTAAGATTTTATTTTATTTTTTTTTTTATCATTTTTTTTTATTTATTTTTTTTCCCATTCCCAACACCCAGTGCTCCACGCTCTAGGCGCCCCCAGTACCCACCACCAGGCTCTCCCATCCCCCCACCCCCTCCCTCCAAGTCCCTCAGTTTGTTTCTGTGTCCAAAGTCTCTGTTGTTTCGTTTCCCTCCCTAGATTACCCTAGTTCCCATTTCCTTTCCTTCTCCCACTGTT
>PITA01019382.1:0-37696 GCA_004023965.1 Spilogale gracilis | reverse complement strand
TTTGTTTCTGAGTCCAAAGTCTCTCATGTTTCGTTTCTCTCCCTGAATTACCCTACTTCCCATTTCCTTTCCTTCTCCTACTGTCTTCTATATTACCCCTTACGTGCCACAAGTAAGTGAAACCATATGATACTTGACTTTCTCTACTTGGCTTATTTCGCTCAGCATCATCTCTTCCAATCCAGTCCATGTTGCTACAAAAGTTGGGTATTCATCATTTCTGATGGAGGCATAGTATTCCATTGTATATATGGACCACATCTTCTTTATCCATTCATCTGTTGATGGGCACCTTGGCTCTTTCCACAGTTTGGCGATTGTGGCCATTGCTGCAATGAACATTGGGGTACATATGGCCCTTCTTTTCACTACATCCGTATCTTTGGGGTAAATACCCAGTAGTGCAATTGCGGGGTCATAGGGTAGTTCTATTTTTAATTTTTAAAGGAATCTCCACACTGTTTCCCAAAGCGGTTGCACCAACTTGAATTCCCACCAACAGTGTAAGAGGGTTCTCCTTTCTCCGCAGCCTCTCCAATACTTGTTGTTTCCTGTCTTGTTAATTTTGGCCATTCTGACTGGTGTAAGGTGGTATCTCAGTGTGGTTTTGATTTTAATTTCCCTGATCGCTAGTGATGATGAACATTTTTTCATGTGTCTGTTAGTCATTTATAGAAGTGCCTCTTCATGTCTCTTCCCCATTTTTTGATGTGTTCATCTTCTTTTTGGATGTTGAGTTTGAGTAGTTCTTTATAGATCTTGGATACCAGCCCTTTGTCTGTAGTGTCATTTGCAAATATCCTCTCCCATTCCGTGGGTTGCCTCTTTCTTTTTTTGACTGTTTCCTTTGCTGAGCAGAAGTTTTTTATTTTGATGAAGTCCCAGAAGTTCATTTTCGCTTTTGTCTCCTTTGCCTTTGGAGACGTGTCTTGAAAGAAGTTGCTGTGGCCGATGTCAAAGAGGTTACTGCCTATGTTCTCTTCTAGGATTTTGATGGATTCCTGCCTCATGTTGAGGTCTTTCATCCATTTCGAGTTTACCTTTGGGTATGGTGTAAGAGAATGGTTGAGTTTCATTCTTGTATACGTAGCTATCCAATTTTCCCAGCACCATTTATTGAAGAGACTGTCTTTTCTCCACTGGATATTTTTTCCTGCTTTGTCAAAGATGATTTGACCATAGATTTCTGGGTCCATATCCGGACTCTCTACTCTGACCCACTGGTCTATTTGTCTGTTTTTGTGCCAGTACCATGCTGTCTTGGTGATCACAGCTTTGTAACAAAGCCTGAAGTCAGGTAACGTGATGCCCCCAGCTTTGTTTTTCTTTTTCAACAATTCCTTAGCGATTCAGGGTCTTTTTTGGTTCCATATAAATTTTAGGATTGTTTGTTTATTCTGGACATTTTGTATAAATGGAATCACATGTAGCCCTTTTGCAGCTGGCTTCTTTCACGCGGCCTCCTGTTTCCAAGGACCATCCATCTGCTGGCCTGTGTCGTGTTCCAGTCTCCGTTGTAGCTAAATTTTATTTATCTAGCCATCAGCTGATGGACATCTGGGTTTTTTTCATTTTATGATTATTATGAATGGTGCTACTATTTAAGATTCAGCACTCTGTATTTTTGAATCTCAAACCGTACGTCCCAATGGGAGCCCTCCAACAATTCTCAAATGGATCTGAATGTTTTTTGTACCTGTTTTCAAAAATCAAGTTCATGCTTATAAGGATGAAGATTTACCCTCATAAAGAGATGTAGGCTTTAAGCCATTTTAAAAGCCGTAGTAAACGTTTTGCTGTTTCGTTACAGAGAAAGCCTTGAATATGGCGACCATTATAGGACTATAAAGATTTTAGTATTTTAGTAAAAAAAAAAAAAAAGTGGTCATACCCTTTTTAGTCATAATTGATAAAATAAAGTTAAGGATAAAAAAAAAAGACTTTCAAACAATGGTTCACTCTTACTGCCCCAAACATACTCTCTTGCTTCTCTGAGACTATAATGTATTACAGAATTTCTTGGTTTTTTTCAAGATTTTAATCCACATTATTGGCGATCTTAAACATTTTTACTTAAATGTTTTGACATAAATTTTTCTCAAAGAACATTTCTGGTTGGAATATTACTACTGAATTCAAAATACACACACACACACACACACACACACACGCACGTGCGCGCGCGCGCGCACACACACACACACACACACACACACTTAAAAGCTACCAAAACCATATGATACTTGTGGCCCAGGGAAAATTTTACAAACCCCAAATCTAAGGGGAAAAAAAAATCTATGTAGCACTTTGATCCAATGGACCTTGATTTGTGTAGCTCTAAAATAGTTGTGAGTACTGTTTTGTACTTGTATGGAAAGAGATGGCTGGACTCAGTAAGCGTTTTCCAAGGCCAGGGAGCCCATGTTGGCAGAGAGGCATTCTCCTATGAAAGAGACTAAGAAAGTCCTGCCTCTGGCCACAAGGAGACCTTGGGAAAGAAACAGACAAACTATGCTCCTAAAGGACCAAAGAACAAAGAGGAGAGGCCATGTGACTTTGGCCAAAGAAACAATACAGTGGCAATCTTCTATCATTTCAAAGTCTATATTCTGGGAAACCAGTGTTTATTTTCGCTGCCCCTGGGCCTGAAGTTGCGATGTGTTGGCAACAAAGCTTATACTTTTCAGCGATAATCACTGATATGGTTCTGTGCTTAAAAAAATTATTTTTGTCCCAAACTTTTGAAATTTCCAGAAAACTCTTGAATACTATTCTACTCTCCCCCTAAAAATAGTTTATTTCCCATACAACTTGATTTCCTCTCCCATGAGGAGATTAATCCAAACTGGTATATTTCCAAACACTGGGGCATGAAAACAGAAAAATTCAGGGTACTTATCATTCCCTAATGATACAGATGATTTCACAGTGGTTGGAAAAATCCTTTAGATATTTTCCTACCTACCCATTAACAGGAAGAAAGGTTTTTTTGTTGTTAGTTTCTGTTTTTGTTTTTTTCTTTTCTTCTTCTGCTTTCTTCTTCCTCTTCTTCTTTTTTTGGCTAAATAAACTAGCAGGAAATAAAAACATGTTAGGATTAGATTGTACTTACAAAGATGTGCCGGTCCTTTCACTGTAATTCTTACACTTCGACTTCCCAGAGGAACGGCAATTACATTTTCTTCCCCTAGGAAAGAATGCAGGACAAATGTAGAAAAACTTAGGTGTGAAAGGCCTATCGAGATAAGCAAGTCAATCAAAATAGAGGTATATTTCCACCTCACAGTCAAGAAATCTCTGGAAAGTACCTACTGTGTATCAGGCATATTCATACTACTCATAATTTCACTTCAATGCATTTTGAAAAAAAAATTAAAAGAAAGTTTAAAATGAATACCCTGGTCTACTACCTCAGCTGTCTTCCTCCCCCAGGCCTCATCCGTGTGCTTTGATGGAGGGGTTGAGGGTTGGTCCTCAAACTAAGGCCCGCGGGCCAAGTCTGGACACACCCATTCACTTAAGGCTGCTTTACTCTACCCAGAATGCAGAGTTGAGTAATTTGTAACCAAGACAACACAGCTCCCAAAGACTAATCTATTTACTATCTAGTCCTATACAGGACAAAGTTTCACATCCCTGAACTAGATCATTACCTTGGGACAACCCTTGTCTTCAGAGATGTTTTTTGCTTTCCTGTTGTTACACATTCTGAAATTGACTTTTATGGCTGCTTAATAATCTAGACTCATACATAAAATTTTACCTTAGTCATCTCTGATTTGAACATTAAGCCTGTTCCTAAATGGTATTAGCATGTTGGAAAAAATCTGAATTACTTCAAGCACACGTAGTTTTTATTTGTTTAATTTAGAGAAAACAAATTTTTTTTTAAGATTTTATTTTTTTGACAGAGAGAAACACAGCCAGAGAGGGAACACAAGCAGGGGGAGTGAGAGAGGGAGAAGCAGGCTTCCCACCGAGCAGGGAGCCCGATGTGGGACTCGATCCCGGGTCTCCGGGATCATGACCTGAGCCGAAGGCAGTCGCTTAACCAACTGAGCCACCCAGGCGCACCGAGAAAACAAATTTTGTTTTTGATAAATTCTGGGGCAAAATTGTTGGATCAAAGGATATTATTATGTTTTCTGACTTGTTTATAAGTTTTTATTAGCTAAAAATATGTTTCTTATGAAAATTTAAAAATGCAAATAAGCAAGAAGAGAAGATAAAACTATTTCTAATCCTGCTGCCCAGAGATCATCACTTCTAACATTTGGATAAATATACTTTTCAAATATTCTGTTTGGTTTTTCCTAACATACATACATATAAAATACACACATGCATACATGTATGCAAAAACCAAACCAAAACAACGGACACTTTAAATGTCCACCATTATAGGAGAGATGAAACAATGATACTCCGGTACTAAGGAATACTCTATGCCTGATAAAAGTAACGATAAGAGGCTATAGGACTTGATGTGGAAAGAAAGCCAACATACATATTGATGAATAAAAAAGAAAGTTAAAAAGCAAAATATATGGGCAATGATTTCTTGGATATGACACCAAAAAGTATAGGCAACACATGAAAAAAATAAATAAATAAGACTACTTCACAATTAAAAACTTTTTTAAAAAGATTTTATTTATTTATTTGACAAAGAGAAACACAGCTAGAGAGGGAGCACAAGCAGGGGGAGTGAGAGAGGGAGAAACAGGCTTCCCGCCAAGCAGGGAGCCTGATGCGGGGCTCGATCCTGGGACTCCAGGATCACAACCTGAGAAGAAGGCACATGCTTAACAACTGAGCTGCCCAGGCTCACCCCTCCTCCCTTTTTAAAGATTTTATTTATTTATTTGACAGAGAGAAACATAGCTAGAGAGGGAACTCAAGCAGGGAGAGTGAGAGAGGGAGAAATTTTTGTGCAGCATATGGTACTATGAACAGAGTAAAAAAGGAACCCATGGAATGGGAGAAAATATTTACGAATCACATATAAGATAAAGGCTTAATATCCAGAATATATAAAGAACTTGTATAACTCAACAAAAACAACAGTGAACAAACAACTCAGAATAAAAATGAGCAAAGGGCATGAACAGACGTTTCTCTCAACAGAATATACAAATGGTAAGTGCATAAAAACATGCTCAACATCACTAGTCTTTAGGGAAATGCAAATCAAAAACCATAATGAGATCCCACTTCACATCTATGAGGATGGCCATTATCAAAAAACACAAGAGAGAAAATAATCTGCAGGATGCGGAGGAACTGGAATGCTTGTGAACCACTGTTGGGAATATTAAATGGTTCGACCACTATGGAAAACAGTTCCTCAAACTATTGTCTACAGAATTACCATACGACTCGGCAATTCCACCTCTGGGCTTATACCCCAAAGGACTGAAAGCCGGGATTGAAACGGTTATTTGGACACTGATTTTCATAGCATTATTTACAACAGTCAAAAGGGGGAAACAACTCAAGTGTCCATCAACAGATGAGTGGAAAGCTATCTACAATGGAACATTATTAAGCCCTAAAAAGGGGGCAATTCTGACACATGCTATGCAACATGGATGAACCACAAAGATGTTACTTTAAGTGAAATAAGTCCGTCACAAAAGGATAAATACTGTATGATTTCATTCGTATGAACAGTCAAGTTTATAGAGACAGACAGTGTAGCGGTGGTTACCAGGAGTTGGGGTAGGAAGCAATGGAGAGTTCTTGTTTGTTTAGTGGGCACACACTTTCTGTTTTGCAAGATGAGAAAAGCTGGAGGCAGACTGTGGTAATGGTTGTATACCGATCTGAATGTCGTCAATTCCACTGAACTATACACTTAAAAGCAATTAACACGGTAAACTGTATATTATGTGTATTTTACCACATTAAAAAAATGCATGAGGCGTACACTCATTGTAAAATACATTTGTTTAATATTGCGTTTTCATGTATGTTATTTATAGCAACATATACATGTATACTTCATAGTGTGTGTAAATGCATAGAATAACATTGTATACACATAATATGAAAATGCATAGCAGTGTGCAAGTGCATGTTAGTAAATAACAGACGGGGATTTTAATTATTTAATCCTTTAAATTCATAGAAGAGTTTTCACCAAATATTTGACAGTGATTACCTCTAGGGAAAGAAATGAAAGTTCTAGGAATTAGTGAAAAAGAACATAGTTCTATATTTTCTGTTTTGTATAGTGACAATGTACTGATGAGTTACTTTTCAAATATGATATTCAAAAGCTGAGAACATTTTTTACAAAAGAAGATATAAAATTTAAAAAAAGGAAGGACCAGGGCCCAAAAGTTTTACTGGGTGAATTTTGCACAATCTTAAGTAACAGGTAAGCACATTAAAAGACTGAATGGTTCTCAGAAATGTACAACTAAAAACTGCGATGAGATACGACCTCATGCATGTTAGAATGGCCATAATCAAAAAGACAAGAGATAACAAATGCTGGCATAGATTTGGATAAAAGGAAACATTTGTGTACTGTTGGTGGGATTAAAAATAGGAACAACCACTGTGGAAAACAGTATGGTGTATCCTCAAAAAACTAAACCTAGAGCAATTATATGATCTAGAAATTCCACTTCAGTGAAAATAGCCAAAGGAAATGAAAATATTAACTCAAAAAAGATATCTGCCCTTGAATGTTCATAGGCATTCTTTACAATAGCCAAGATGTGGAAACAACCTAAGGGTCCATCAATGAATGAAAAGATGAAAGTTGTGGTATAGATGTATACAATGGAATATCATGCAACCATTAAAAACTGAGGAAATCCTACCATTTGCAGAAACATGGATGGAACGCAAAGGCATTATGTTAAGTAAAATAAGTCAGATGGAGAAAAACATTGTATGATTTCAACTATATGTGGAATATAAAAACAAAACAAACACAAACTCATAGAAAAACAAATCAGACTAGCGGTTACCAGAGGCAGAGCATGGGCTGTGGAGGAGTAGGAAGAAAGTTATTAAAAGGTATAAACTTCCATCTACAAGATAAAAAAGTCGATGCATGCAAAATGTACAACAGGATGACTATAGCTATCAATGATGTATAATACATAGGAGAAATTTTCTCATCACAAGAACTTCTTTGCCTTATTCTTTTTCTTCTTTCTTTTCTTTTTATTGTATCTATATGAGAAGATGGATGTTAGCTGAACCTACTACGGTACTCATTTCACAATATATGTAAGTCAAACCATCATTTTGTGTCCCTTAACCTTTTGCTGTGATGTTTGTCATTTATTTTTCAATAAAACCTCGGGGAAAAAAACTACAACCTCCAAAAGAAGTTCAGGAAGTATTCTGATATTAAATAAACTGCTTTTGTGCATTCAATTAATATTTAATTGTATATTTTAACTGTATTTTATAACTAATATGTATTATACTTACATAAATTTTAATAGTTAATATACAATATTATATAGATACTCTAATATTTATTCCTATTTTGTCTCCTGAAAAATCCAAAAAATATTAATCAGCTCAATAACAATGAATATCCTTGCATCCATGTGGTGCTTCCTAAAACCATTTCCTACTAAAAAGAAACAGAGAGTCTTTATGGAAATGGTTCAATCCAGGCCTGGGTCAGAAAAGGAACTGGTTAATTCTAGAATTTTGTTATGGAATAATAAAAGTGAGAGAGCTCCCAAGGACATGGGCCATGTGAACTGAAGTTACATGAAAGGACTTCAGAGTCAACAAAAAGGGGATCCAATTTGGCAAAAATGTGACAACTTGAACATTAATAAGAATAATAGCTGCAATGAAGTGAATCACATGAAATATGTTTAAATCCTTAAGTCTTTAATTACCAGAAAAAATCATTGGTCACATTCTGAGGATGCTACCAACCAGCTCATTGTTTTGAAAACGGATAAAGACCAAAAAAATAATGCATTTACCATGTCTTTCTACACAAATTGTACCTCAGGGAAATTAAATAGTTGATGAGGTGAAGTTTTTCTTTGTAGAAATATCCAAGTTGATAAATGAAGGACTAATATTATTATCATCATTTAAACATTAATTATTTATAGTTATAGCATCACAGCAAGCCTGGAAACCATACATTATGTGCCTTATAATATGATTCACTGGGAAGTACATAATAGCAACTTTAAAGTATTCTTACCAAAACAAACAAACACATCTGAGTATGATCAAGCCTCTATATCTAACAACCTACTTACAGGAACTGTAGGGTAAAAAGGAACATGCTAAATCACATCATGGAAATGTAATGAGGAAAATATAGATTATGGGAAAATCTGTAAGACAAATGAACAGCTTCCTTAACAAATAATATCAAAGGAGAAAAAGACACAGTTAAAATTAAAAACAAATTAAGAAACATAATTAAGGATAAAAAGAGAGGAGGACTATAATTTAGAAAAAGGATTAAGAGACATAACATACAAATGCAACATACAGATTTTATTTAGAGACTAACTTGAATAAGCAAGCAAAAATGATGGAGTAAGAAACTCTAAAAATCACTCCTCCACGAAGACACTAGAAAAAATTGTCAGAATCAACATTCTCAAAATTCTGGAAATTATCTAAGGCTTGCAGCAATCTGAGCAGAATTTATTCAAGAAAAACACTCGATAAGAACAACAAATTTGGGCTCCTGGGTGGCTCAGTGGGTTAAAGCCTCTGCCTTCGGCTCAGGTCATGATCTCAGGGTCCTGGGATCAAGGCCCACATCAGGCTCTCTGCTCAGCGGGGATCCTGCTTCCTCCTCTCTCTCTGCCTGCCTCTCTGCCTACTTGTGATCTCTCTGTCAAATAAATAAATAAAATCTTAAAAAAAAAGAACAACAAATCTCATGGCATTTTAAATTGCCTAGTACTCTATCCCCAATTCTCAGCCTCCACTGTAACCCTGAAAACCAACATTCCATAGCCACTGTAAAAATCAGCAGCCCGGAAGATGCTGCAGGGGCAGACGATGGTCGGAGCTCTTTCAAAGCTTCAATCCTCAACTGTCATTATTTGACCTGAGCGATGGTTCCTTGGAAAACCTCACTCACAAAACTATCTTTATTTTACCTACCTAGGAACTCCCCCAGTACAGCCTTTTCCCAAGAGGCACTTGTCCAAAACAATCAGAGGCAATTGTTTAATACTGAGGGTGCCCAAGGTGGCAGATAACAGTTGAAGAAACCAACAAGCTACGCAAAAAGCTTTAAAGGAAAAGCCAGGGAATAGAGATGTCTACAGGGGCTTTGAAAAGTGCCAGCATACTCTCAGGAATCTCGAAGACCACATATATGTGGGGGGCTCTGTGCATACTCAGAAGAGACCTGAGAGGGACGCCTGGGTGGCTCAGTCATTAAGCGGCTGCCTTGGCTCAGGTCATGATCCCGGAGTCCCAGGATCGAGCCCCACCTCCGGCCCCCTGCTTGGCGGGAAGCCTGCTTCTCCCTCTCTCACTTCCTCTGCTTCTTGTGTTCCCTCTCTCACATTTATCTCTGTCAAATAAATAAATAAAATCTTAAAAAGGGGGGGTGCCTTCACACACACACACACACACACACACACACACACACACAGCCCCTTAGGAAAGGCTTACTGATTTTAGACATTTTAAGTCTCTATCCAATCATTAGGTGACCACTAAACCAACTGAGCAGAGACTTCAGTAGCTACATATGACAAAGAATACAGACTTTTACAAAATTGGTTAAAAAAATTACTTAACACACAGGAGCAACAAACAACAACAAACTTGGGGGGGTTAGAATTTGATTTCCAGATAGGCAACATTATATTTAAAATGCGTAATTTTCAACAAAAAGATACAAGAGCTACAAAAGATCAAGAAAGTATGGCCCATATGCAGGAAAAATAAAAAGCACCAAAAAAAACTGTCTCTGAGTAAGCCCAGAGTTGGAATTTTAGACAAAAACTTAAACTATATTAAATATGCTCAAAGAACTAAGGGAAACCATATTTAATCCAAGCAAGTAAACTACAAGATAATATTTATGAGATGATCTAAGAAAAATGAACACAGACTGGATATTTGAAGACATTAAAGGGTTATTGCTAATTTTTAGATATAATAATGGCTTTGTGATTATGTTTTTAAAAGTCTTAAATTAGAAGAATAAATGTCTAACATTTAAACTTATACTCTAGACAAATATATAAAAAAATAAAACAGGAATCATGTATGATAGCCATAAAAGTTTAACTCAAGGAAAAAATACATTAAATAAAGGAACATCATTTCATAATAATCTAGAGAATAATTCAGCTATCATGACCTTCATTAAGCTTTAGATAAATGGTATGAAAATATATGAAGCAAAATCTTCCTTCAGGAAGAAAAGGAAAAAAATGGGAGAAAATTCCTATTAATAACAAGATAATAACAAACATCTTTCAATTTTTGATGGACATATGAGAAGGTATTTCATAGAAAATTAATTAAAAATAACTTATAAACATAAGAAAATGCTCAGAGTTATGGAAAAATATAATAAAAATACACTTAAAGGTTTTAATCTAAGATTTTAGCAAATTAGAAAGACAGACAACACCCCACACTGGAAAAACTGGAGAAAACAGTTGCTAAAACTATAACTGGGAGTATAACTGGCAACATGTTTATGAAAGGCAATTTGGCAATATCAGCCAAAAATTTTAATATGCATCCCATTTGATTCTGCAACTGCCTTTTCCAGAACTTTTCCTACAAAAAAATCTTACAAATGTGCAAAGATAGATGTTTAACCTACTTTATGTACATACAATCACAACTCTTTATAATATTTAATGCAGCATTTTTGAAATAATAATAGACATTGGAAACCACATAAACATCTATGAATGGAGGGTTTGTTAAATAAATGTTGACATATTCATCAGAAAGACCGAGTCAGTCTGTGTATACCAACAAAGGTCCACGATATAGTACAAAGTGACAAAAACTATTTAGGATGGTTAATATCACATGTATATCTGTAGACCCATACGCCATCATGTCACTCATGCTTCTCTAAGGTTTAGGAATATGAATGATTTTTGGGTTGTTCTTTATGAATTTTCTGTATTTTCTAAATTTTATATAATAAAAACATATTGATTTTATTCTCCAATGTTATTTTTAAAAATTTACCAGTTCATTGTCCAATGGCTTCAGATTTTAAGATGACCTTTATAATACTAGAGGATGACAAGGATCTCCGGGAGTCAGAGTGACTACAATTCTTAATAAGCTGAGCCTGGCCAACACGTAAGGATAATAACCAAAAATATACACTTCATTGGTATGATTTAAGGTAGAAGAGTCAAAAATATTTTATTGATGAATGACACAGAGTACAGACAACTTTTTGAATTTTTATTTGCGTCTGACTTCTCTGTCAAGAAATACTTCTATTTAAAAGTAGCAAAAACTTACTGAATCACTATGTTGTATACCTAAAACTAATATAACATTGTGTGTCAACTATACTAAATTAAAAAAATTAATTAATACCAAAGTATCACATTAGAATTATCTGAAAATCTGCTGCCAAAACCTTGTTCAGAACTCTCTAATAAAATTCTGGTGATGGTTATTGTTAACATTGTTGTATGGCATTTTTAAAAGTGGCTAAGAGAATAGATATTAAAAATTCTCTTGGTGTAATTCACTAGCTCTTACTGATTAAAAAACAAACAAACAAACAAAAAAACAAACAAAACCTCTCCGTGAATAAAACAAATGTTTGTAATGTGATTTTAAAATACCAGTAATGGGATGCCTGGGTGACTCAGTGGGTTAAGCATCCAACTCTTGATCTCAGCTCAGTTCTCAATCTTGGGGCTGTGAATTCAAGCCCTGGGTTGGGTTCCTGGATGTGGCACCCACTTAAAAAAAAAGTCCCAGGGCGCCTGGGTGGCTCAATGGGTTAAGCCTCTGCCTTCGGCTCAGGTCATGATCTCAGGGTCCTGGGATCAAGCCCCACATCAGGCTCTCTGCTCAGCAGGGAGCCTGCTTCCTCCTTTCTCTCTGCCTGCCTGTCTGCCTACTTGTGATCTCTCCCTCTCTCTGTCAAATAAATAAATAAAATCTTTTTAAAAAGAATGCCAATAATATGATTAATATACTTCATGCTTAATTATTAGAAATGCTGCTACTTAAATAGGGAAATGATGAGATATTAATTACCACATTTAATTTAGGATCTTTTGGGAGACTAGCCAAAGCAACTAGGCAAGAAAAAATAGTCTAAACATTAGAAATCAGGAAGAAATTAATATGTGCATACTTCATTTTATTACACTTTGTGGATATTGCCTTTTTCTTTTTTCTTCTTTTTTTTTAAACAAATTAAAGTTTGTGGCAAATCTGCATTCAACAAGTCTATTGGCACCATTTATCCAACATCATTTGATCACTTTATGTCTGAGTGTCACATTTTAGTAATTCCCACAATATTTCAAAGTTTTCCCTTATTATTATGTTATGGTGATCTGTGATCAGTGATTATGACTCACTGGAGGGTCAGATAACAGCATTTTTTAGCAATAAAGTACTTTTTAATTAAGGTATATACATTTTTTAGATATAATGCTATTGCATACTTCATAGACTACAGTATAGTATAAACATAACCTTGATATGCACTGAGAAACCAAAAATTCATTTGACTCACTTATTGTGATAGTCATTTTGTTACAGTGATCTGCATATGAACCTCCAATATCTTCTAAGTGTGTCTATGTTCAAAAGTTAGTAGCTTTCAGAAATACCAACAGTAATCAGAAAACATAATGGAAGAAAATATCCCATTTGCAATGGCAAGAAAAAAAAGATGGAATACCTTGGAATAAACATTTTAAGAAAGAGCATGACCTACAAAAAAAAAATGTTAAATTTCTCTTAGGCATAAAAATGCCTTGAGAAAATGAAAGGAAAATATTAATTTATTTGACATAAAAATTAAACAAAATTGTCAAAACCTGAAAAAATTACAATTATAGACGGTTTCCTTAATATGCAAAGAGTGGTACAAATGAGTAAGGAAAAAAAACCCATAAATTAACAAGAAAGTTACCAAATGCTTGACAAATAGTTCAAAGGAAAAAGAATTAAAATTACAAGAAGCTTATGAGAAGATGGCCAATTCACTGGTAATCGCAGAAATGCAGACTGAAAACAAGATACATTCCATTTACTGTCTGAGTAAAAATGAAATGCTCTCATAAGTTTTAATTTGTGAAGATGGCAATAAATATTGGAGGAAAACTGGCAGTATCTTTGAAAAATAAAAACATGTAATCAAAGATAAATTTACATAAATGTGAAGAGTAGCAAAACTAAGAAAAACACTTAATGTTCATTAATATGAGTCTGGTTAAATAAATCATGGCATGATTTTTCTAGGTCAACATTTTAAGAAGATAAAGTAGACTTTTAAGAATGAATAGGCCAAAAAGCTCAATGATAAGATTAAGTCGTAACAAAAATTATCCTGTACAGCCCCTCACATGCATAAATGTTTGGAAGGTCTGTGTAATATTATGCACAGACACAAAACAAAAATTTTGAAAGAGTGCTAAACCCAAGTGATGTGCCCAAATAGGTTTTCATCAGCTCAGGAAAGCATTCTAAAGCGCATGCATTTTCAAAACAAATTTGTATTAGGTATATAACCTGTTTACTGCAGAAAATTTAGAATACCCAGGCAACGAAAGTAAGCAAGTCAAGAATGAATCACAGCGCCAATACGTCAGCATATTAGTGTGTTCTCTTCTTGGGATAGAGGGAAACAGTTGAGTATGTATAATACATATTAATAATTTACTACAGTAAAATTAAGGAATTTTTCTCTAGAAATGCAAAAAGGCCCAGAGGCTAGAAAGTGGACGGTAAAAGGTATCGCCTATGACCTCACAAAGTCCAAACCAATTCCATGCTTTGGGGGTATGATTATTAGCAGTTGCTTGTATTACAGATATTTGCTCTGTGCTCATATCTGGGAGCAGATGTTCTCTTGTGTAGAAGGCAGTGAATCCCCAGCTGCCCACAGTATGGATCTTGGTGAGAAATACACATTGTAGGGAAGCTGGGCAAGGTTGGAATGGCGGGTGACCTCTAAGGAACCAATGTGAATGATTTAGTGTCCTTAGAATGATGGGAAAAGGGTCTCTACGACACAGCATGGAAGGGCTTCTCCTAAGGTGCAGCCCCTCCCATGTCTGTGACTCTCCCATACAGCCTGATACATCCAGTCTCTGTGATACTTTCACGGGGCAGTACATCCCAGAAGGACCTGGAGATCTAGCTACAACACAGATTCCTGCCCCACCCACAGAAATCCTGACCCCGAAGTTTCTGGTGGAGACCAAGATCCTGCCCATCGAGCAGTCCCCCCAGGAGGTGCTGACTCTGAGAGCCTGTGAGCCCTGGTTTGCGTGGCACTGATTCTGGGCAGGGCGTAGAGAGGGAAAGTTCTGGGTCACTATGACAGTAAGGGAGAACTCCTGCATGGCCGCTGACTTGTCGGCATTTCCTCCTCACCCTCCTGCAGGAAACGGCAGCGCTCTGACTCTGACCAGAAATGCAGGGAGAACTCTAGTAAGAGAGAGGATTTTGAGGTGGGAGGGGCAGCAGGACTAAAGTCTCTACAGCGGTCAAAGTCGTGGGTGGGTTTTGTGAAAGCAGTTTCCACTACACAGTGGGCGCAGAAGGCTGTAGTTTGAAAAATAAAATGAAGGATGAAGGAGTAGAGAGACAGGAAGCACAAAAAGGTTTTCCAAACTCTGTTGGTAAAGGTAGGGGAAAGATTAGGGTGGCAGCTGACGATGTGGAGAATTTAAAATACATATATATTTATATATAATTCACACATAAGTCTTAAGATTATACCTGCCTGGATATCACTCGTCATCAGGGAAGTGCAAATAAAACCACAGTAAGATATCACCTCCCACCTGTCAGAACGGCTAAAACCCAAACCAGAAAATAACAAGGGCTAATGAGGACGTGGAGAAAAGGAGCCTTCGGGCACTGTTGGTGGGAATGCAAACTGGGGAGGCCACTGTGAAAAACAGATGAAGGGCCCTTAAAAACTTAACAGTAGAACCTACCATATAATCCACTAATTCCACCACTGGGGATTTACCCAAAGAAAATGAAAATACTAATTCAAAAATATATATGAACCCCCAGGCTTACTGCAGCTTTATTTAGAATAGCCAAGATATGGGAGGATGAAAGGGATGTGAGATATACATATAGAGATATCTCACACACAGAAGAATATGATTCCACTATGAAAAAGAATGAAATCTTGCCACTTGCCATGACATGGTTGGAGCTAGGGAGTACTATGCTGAGCGAAATAACTCGGAGAAAGACAAGTGCCATATGATCTCACTCATATGTGGAATTTAAGAAACAAATGAACAAACAAAGATAAAAAAGAGACCAAGAACACACTGGTAGTTGCCAGAGAGGAGGGGTTGGGGGGATGAAAGAGGTGAGGGGGATCGGAGTATATGTACTGTGACGAGCACTGAGAAATGTACAGAACTGTTGAGTCACTATGTCATACACCTGTAGCTAATACAACAATGCATGTTAATTACACTTAGACAAAAAAGTTATACTTGTATTTAAGATGGAAAAAATCTGGGATCTCTTTTAACCCTGATGGGAAAGGAAGAGGGGGGGAGATGGCGAAGAGGGAAGGGATGATGGGTGGAGTGGGATCTCTGAGGAAGCAGAGGGCTGGAGTCCAGGACACAGATGGGGAGACTAATTAGCCTTGGAAAGGAAGACAGACACTCATGCCTCGGTAACAGGAGGGAGCAAGGAATGGCTGTGAGCAGCTGTGGGAGGAGGTCTCTTCTGGTGGTTGTTTCACTGAGACTTTTTTCACAATCTTTGGAGTCTAGCATAGAATCAGTTCTTGTATATGGTGCATAGCTGCTTAAAAAGACAGTATATTCCCTCAAAATACAATGTTCAGAAATACTGGTTAATGTAACAATAATTATACTGTGCAGAACCTATATGTAATTTTTACTGACTTATGTGTACCAAAGTTTCTCACAGCAGTTTTCCTTCTTTCAATTTTTTCCTATACCTTTTTTGCTTTATATATTTTGATGTAATGGTATTTCCATGCAAATTCTTTTACAAATTTATTTATTTATTTGACAGAGACAAACACAATGAGAGAGGGAACACAAGCAGGGGGAGTGAGAGAGGGAGAAGCAGGCTTCCCGCTGAGCAGGGAGCTGGATGCGGGGCTTGATTCCAGGACTCCGGGATCGTGACCTGAGCCAAAGGCAGACGCTTAAGGACTGAGCTACCCAGGCGCCCCTGCATGCAAATTTTTAAGACTGATTTTTCATTATTGATGGATATAAAATACTTATCTTTGTTTTGTGTGGTTTTTTTTCTTTTTGTCTGAAATTCTACTAGCTCTGGTATAACTACTATTAGCATGCTTTGTCTGTCTTATCTATCACAATGGGCCACTTTGAAATCTGAAATAGCCTCCTGGTCAATTTCTCTTCAGTCTGGAGCTACCAAGAGCTGGAGACCAGGATGGAGGGAGAAATCAGTTATAAATACTGAGAGCAGTCTGCTACTTGGGCTTCAGGATAGGCTAAGTATAGACCACTTATAGTCTCCTATCGCAAGTTTGCAAAAGAGGTCATCAATCAGATCTGATTCTGAGGCTGCTTTAAGGTATACTTTCTAATGGCGTAGACTCTAATGTTGAGAACATGCCACCTGGAGGTAAGGTTCCTTCTCTGTCCCATCCTACAGTATTGATGGCAACAGTCCCTCGGTCCAGGAACACACGGATTTTGTACTGGTGGTGGTGGTAGTGGGGGGGTATTTGCTGAACATTTCCAGTGTTTGAACTATTCCAAAACTTTTTAGTTAAAATTTGGGGTAAGAGATTTTTGATATTGCTAGTCAATGGGCCATTTTCCAAGGACTTCTTGTCGCATGTTAGATGTCCTCTCCATTACTGTTACTCTACAAACTACCTGGAATGGCAGTCTGGATGGGCGGTTAAGATCGCAGGTGCAGGAGCCAGATGACCCGGCTTGGAATACCAGCACTGCCGTATACAAATGCTGTGTGATTTGGGCATGTGTCTTACCTTCTCTGAGCCTCAGTTACATCTTTAAAATGAGGATGGTAAGTATATGTTTCAAGGGCATTTTGAGAGGGTTCAAATGAGATACGACACACACGGAGCTTAGAAGGAAACTTAACTACCAGTAGGGCTGGGTTAGTGTAAGTTACCCAGACCTCGCTGAGCACCTACTATGCCCCCAAGAATGATGCCAGGTAACTTGAGATAAATTACACCTCCTTTGTTCTAATAAAAACCCTTTCCTACAAGTAAGAAAACTGGATTTTCTTCCAAGTTTAGATGATTTCCCCAAGATCACAGAGTTTAAATGCAGCAGAGCTGGGGCTAGCACCGAAAGCTGCTTCTTAACCTGAACTTCTGCTGAGAGACCAGATCATAACTGAGCAAACCCAAACTCACTCATCAGAAGAACGTTCGTCACAGACTTCCATTTCATGAGTTTCACTAGTTTGATTTTGCAATCACCGGGCTGACCTAAGGATCCACTCCATTTGCTTCCATGGAGTTCCCTCCCCCACACAAATGCTCAAGTCCAGCTGCCCCACATTTTTTTCTATGTCTCATTTCCTGCTGCAGATCACAGTTTTCCTAAGTAGCAAAATATACAGGAAGCAAACCGTCCACACAGTATTAACTAATCAATAAACATCAGTTTCAGCCCAGAAGGGCTGTAATTTCTATCAGATTATTTATTTGCACTGTAACATCCAAATAGAAGGACACCAACCTAAATATATCTGTTCTATGGTATTACAAGAAAAGAGAAGCTTTACTCTCCCTTTGATGAGCCCATTCCCACGTTCCCATTCCTGGTTTTTGTTTTTCAGTTTTTAAAATTTGGTCGGTTGGAGTTTTTTGGCTGAATAAAAGTTTCCATCAAGCATTTTTAACGTTACTTTTCTTGACCCTGCATGTATTTTCCCTTTCTGTTCTTTAGTTGAAAACATACACACCCTTCCAGCCCCTGACACTGTCCAAAGGAATGTTTTTAAAAAGAAAGGAAGATATCTCAATAAATACTGATGTGAGTAATAATAACAACCTTACAGAAATATTGGAAAGAATGCAGATTTTCCTTTAAAATGAGACCGTGGTTGTGAAAGCATTTTGTAAGCTGAGAAACAACAGTGTTTGTGAATGTGCTCAAGCACCCATCACGTCTCAGTGTCATTTACACTAGGAGGGGGTCTGTGGGACACTGTGCAGAGCCAGGGTTGACAACTTTTCAGTCGGGCACTCAGTTTTGACCTGAGTGCACCTGCCACTCTGTGCACGCAGGAGGGGATCGTAGGAGGCGAGGGAAGAGAAAGTCCGTGTGTGGAGACACCAGTCCCGCAGCTGGAAGACTGTCCATGCTACCTTTCGTAGCTGGAGTTGAGACAAATGAGACACGCCAATGAGCAAAGACAGGGAATGTCAAATTTAGAAATTGACAACCACTTCTTAAAAGGAGAGAAGGGACACACCAGGGATTTGATTTGGGGAGACCAACCAGCTTCAGGCTGAAAACTGATTTCCATACCTACCGCTGCCCAGCTACAACATCCCGTGCTCCTGCCCCGAGCGAATTCCACACTATCTCCTGGAAGTCTCTTACTGCCGAATCCGCACCTGGGCGTACCTGGCAGTCAGCTCTGGGGTCTATGCAGAACCACCTGCTCCCAGCATGGGGCTCTGTTTCTTTACTGGCCCCAAATGCCTTCACCTCCAAAGAGCAGGGTAATAGGCATGGTGCCTAGAATGTACGCTCCCATGCTCATTGCCAGGACTCACTTTGAACGGCATTCAGTAGAGGGGCTTTGCTACCCACAAGCAGCAAGAGAGAACTTGCTGTCCAGACGTTCCCATCATTGTAATGTAACTTTCTTCTCTGCCCTTTGTAGTGCATCTCTGACATCAAGAGCCGGTGAGGATTAAATGTTCATTGGCCTCTGACTCTATAGTGGGGAGTAGGGTTTCAGAATATGTCATCCCAAATACATCACTTTGGCATACTGATTATTTTGAATCTAAAGTACTTGAGAAATAGCAGGCATAGCAAGGATGCTCTGCTCGTCCTTTGTCCACGTGAAAGCAGAAGATAAATCTCCCAGGAGAAAGGCACCTTCCCATACCAGGGGGCAGAGAAGGCTTCCCCATACCAGGGGGCAGAGAAGCCATCTTTATCACCAGACACAAGGAATTTAGAGCCGAGGTGGCTTCATGAACAAACTTTGTTACTACTTCACCGTCTACTACCCACAACCCAAGTCCCTTGTCTTGTCAGTCCTTCACAAATTTATCATTCCTTTGTTTAAAGGTAGAAAAACTTCCTGCTTTGGCCACTTCTCTGAGTCTCGTGTCTTTGTGGGGCTCCCATACATACGTACGTCATTCAATTTCTTTTTTTTCCTATTAATCTGTCTTCTTTTTACTGGGGACTGTCAGCCAAGAACCTAGAAGAGTAGAGGGAAAATTATCTTTCCTCCACGACAGTGCCATCAGAGGCTGAAAAGCAGAGGTTGGTTCACCAAAAGCACATATCAGAGTTCAGAGGGAAAATTTGGTGGCGGACTTACCACCCCAAGTTCTAGGGTAAGGCTTGAGGACTAGAGCATGAAACGAGCCCTCCAGGTGGTCCTGATGTGTCTGATGGATTCGGAACCACGGGATGGGCTCTGAGAGGGGGAACCGTGGGCAGGTGGGTGGAGGCAGTCTGTGCTCCACCATTCTTGCGGGTCCTCTGTCCCAGTCCCATCGCTCTAGGCCTCTGTGGACATCTCGCCTCCTGCGCCTCTGGTCACCTTTGGAAGACAGCTCAGGACGGTGGTGGAGCACGTGCGCTCTGAAGTCAGATCAGCTCAAGCACTTACTTGCTGTGCGGCTCTGAACACATTTCAATTCACGGAGCCCCTTTGTCACTGTCCCTTTTGTCAAAGAGGAGACTATAATTGGACCTACTCTGTAAGGTTATGGTGAAGGGTAAATCACATCATATATAAAAGCCCTCAGCACAGTGCCTGGCACATACGCCCAGAGCGTATGGAGGCCACTGTTTTACCATCCTGATAATTGGTATTGTCAAGAATCCCGGAGCTCTCATCTGGGGTGGATGTCAAGTCTCCTGGGTAAGTGCAGGTGGGACAGGGCTTGGCTGCTAATAAGCTGCTTCTGCTTTTAATTCACATGGGGCATCTGGTTCAAGCTGGCATCTGATCTAAGTGGGCATCCAGTCTACATGGGTATCCAGTCTATGTGGGCATCCAGTCTATGTGGGATCTTCAGTCCTGTTCCAATCAAGTCAATATACCCTTACAGAGAACATACCAGGTGCTAGGCATTGTGTCGGGTATGAAAGGCCCGCGATGAGCTCATGCTCATGAGGGGGTCAGTGCACAAAAACCCCTCCCATGCAGGTAGTGATGGTAGCATATAGAAGGTACCCAAGCAGGGGTTAATGGGAGATAAGAGGAGACTTTATACCACCTCAGTTTTCTTGCATATATAAAATTTCCCAGGCCCTTTAAGAATAAAGGTAAGCCACCAGTATTGAGCCTTTTATTGAAGCACTGGTAAATGTCTTCCTATGAGAGCCTGGTCTCTGACCTCCATTCAATCCTAAGATCTGTTTTTTTAAAAACAAGAAATAAATTACAAATCTAGCTTTTAGACTTAGAAGAGGTCTTGGAAATCATCTGTGCTAATGCTGTTAGCACACAGATGAAAAAGCCAGGGTTCCTGTGATCCCACCCAAGATCACAGATGGTGAGTGGCCAAGCTGAGCTTATTACCCAGTCTCTGGCTTCCAGTGTAGTCTGTTGCACAACATTATTTAGTCCCAGTGAAACCATAACGGGAAGCAGAATCATCTCTAGCAAAGAGCCTATATTCATTCGTTCAACCTCTACTGAGCTCCTATCACATGCTCCATAAAGGCCAAGCAGGAAGTAAACAGAAAAGAGAAGAGCCAACTCTGGATGGTAGATTGGTTGAAGAAAGCCTCCTTGAGGAGGTGACCATTGAGCTCAAGGCAGAGAAAGAGGCAACCACATTAAGAGCTGAGGGAAGTGTATTCCAAATCCAGGGATTGGTCAGGGCAAAGGCCCAGTGAGGAAAGGGCACTTGGCACCCCAGAATCTTCCAGATACTAAGACTGGAGCTTAGTGCATGAGGGGCAAAATGGCGCACATGATACCACATAGAGCCACCCAGGCAAAACTTTGAAGGTCATGGAAAGGGTATGGATTTTAGTGTAAGGATAAAGGCAATCTGTGAAGAGGTTTTAAGCTGGGGAGCTCAAGGTCAGTCTGGCTACTCTGTGAAAAACAGACTCCACGGCACTTCTTCTCAATGGAGCCAGCAAGTCATTTTGTTCTTGTTTTTCCTCATGCAGAGGACACAGAACACACACACACGAGAACATGAGCAAGCTAGGACGAGCGGGAACACAGCGCCCTAAATAGTCAGTATCAGGATCCTTCCTCTATGTTGTGCTCTCTCTCATTGAATTAAATGGGGGTAAATATCTCATTAAAATTAACGGGGTTGCATTTGAATATTCCTTGGCCATAGAGAGTTCTGGTACAGAAGCAATATTGGTCAGAGTCCTGCCCTCGAAGGATGACTGGGGAGGCCAGAAGGGAGGATGTGAGCAGACCGTCAACGTACCCGTTCCAGCCCATACCATCTTCCCTGTTACGGAAGGAGTTCAGTGTACTGGCTATATTTGGAAGTGACAGTCAAAGGAAAAATGGCCTGTGTATGAAGAGAAAATGTCATAATAATAACCCTCCAGGCCCAGAATTCTATTTCTGTCAGGGGTGCTGAACGAGGGTTGTTTGGTAAGAGGGTGTGGTTATCTTAACACATCAAAGTCCAGTGGAAGCTCGGGGCTCCAGGCCAGCCCTGGGCATCTCTGTATCAACAGGCTTAGTTGCCACCAGGTAAAAAAAAATGCACAAAGAGCCCAGAGCAGGCCAGCTGAGGTTGTTAATTTGCCTTACGTGGACAAGACCAAAACAGTGGGGTGCCTGGCTGGCCCAGTCAGTTAAGCATCCAACTCTTGATCTCAGCTCAGGTTTTGATCTCAGGGTCATGAGTTGAAGCTCCACACTGGGTTCCATGCTGGCTGTGGCATCTGCTTAAATATATATATATATATATATATATATATATATATATATATATATATATAATGGACAATCAAGACTCCAAGTAGATGTGCTTGCTTCTTTGTTGCTGTGTTTAAAGTTTTCTCATTTCAAAAACCGAGCGGCCTTTACTTCCCCATTCCAACATCCCAAGCTATTTAAGACATTGTTGGTTTAGCCTCTCCCCATCTCCTGCAGAACAGGAAATTTACATGGTGTATCTGGATTAATTTCAGATTTTTCTCATAGCAAAAGTTTTGGCTCCGGGCGCTACGACCTTGAATGTGCCTCGCTGCTTGGGGGATAGGATAGTTGGGCAGCAGACTTGAGCACTTTGTAAAGAGCAAAGCTGTGCCAATGGCATCTCATGGCCATGGCCTGCCTCAGGGTGAGCCCCAGGGAAGGCAGGAATGAGTGCTTGGCAAGGTGAGGACGTAGGAGCTTCGCAGACTCTGCAGGCCTGGTGATGCACACTCGGGGAGAGACGTGGCATGGTTTCCCACATTTCTTTCGCACAAAGCATGATTATAGGGAAATGCTTCCATATGGCCCATGGAAAATCCCGGCCAAGAAGGGCTGCAGCGGGCCAGTTTCAGAGAAGCAACAGACTTAAAGGGGTTGTACTGAGAATCCAGGACAAGAAGCAGTGTGTTTCCATGCAGGCAGGGATCTGTTAACGGAGCCCCGGCACACGCGTGCGGGTCCTGGTGACTGCCAGCAGCCCTCACCTGCCGGATGCTCCCATCACCCTTTCTTTGTAGAAATGAGTCGAAAAGGTTAGATTTTTAGGGGTTTTTGACCTGGAATGTTCTGAACTGGCCCAGGGGTCTGAGATGAACTCAAAAAACAAAACAAAACAAAACAAAACAAAACAAAAACAGAATGGCAGATTTGGGCCTTATGGGTACATTCGCATTTCCAGAAAAATGGAGGGAAAATGCCTAACTTTCAGTAGATTCTCAAAAGGATCTGTAAACCAAGAAGTGAAAATCAATGTGTATGAGAGACACACACACACACACACAGAGTCTGTGTCTCTGACCTCCGTGACCGGGAGCGCAAAACTGGGAAATGCACCCAGGCCCTTCCCGTTTGGGGGCCTCCTCAGCACACTTCCCCAGAAAGGCTGGTTTCTTGACCCAGTTTCTCTCGGCTTCTCCCCTGGTTCAATGAGAATTATCTCGATTTCCAATCTCTGTTGGACCCTGACAAGACAACTCATACTTCTGAGGAGACTTCTAAGGTTTTGAAAGCCAACGCTAACCTAGGCACATCCCCAACACCCAGGCTGCCGCTGATGTCCCCCTTCCATCTTCTTGTCTAAAAGCCGGCCAGACTTAGCTCTTCACAGGCCGGCCTGGCTCCTCATGGTCTTCCCCTGAGCCGTACCCTCCTCTCCCCCCTTAGTTTCTCCTCCAGTCTCTCTCCCTTGACACCCCTGACAAGGCTGTCCTCCACACCCATCAGCAGCTCTTGAAAACAAGACCCGAGTTGACACATGGTTGACTGGACATCTGCTTACAAACATCTGCACTGACACCGAATGTATGTGAAAGGTGTGACATCCTTTGGTACCCAAATGAGCCGTCTGTCTACTAAAAACCCTGCTAGCATTTCCTGGGCACTCTCTAGGCATGAGACACTACTTGGGACGCTCAGCATGACTGATTTATTAATCCTGACAACACCTTTACAAAGGCGGTGTTATGGCCATTTCCAGTTTCAGTGAGCAAACCGAAATACACATAGAAGTTTACAACAAACAAACAAACTTGCTCTGTTTACACAGTAGTAAGCAACAAACCCAGGATCTCAACCCTGGCTCCAGCGCCCGGTTTCTCAGCCACTTTCCTGGGTTGCCTTTCATAACTGGTTACGAGAAATGCTCCTTAACATCTCTGGTCCTTAGTCTCCCCATCTGTCCAACGGGCTTGACAACAGCAAAACTACAATGGAAGAAGGTTGGTGGAATTAAGTGATATGGGAATGGTAAAGCACGTATCAATGTTACTGATAATGGAAAGAGGCAGAACTCCCGGGGGAGGGCTTCCCTTCCTGAATAGAGGGGACAGCATTCAAGGAATGCCCTCTGTTCCACATCTTTATTGTCTGGGCGTGGAGGGCTGAGGAGGCTTAATAGTGACTTCACAACTGCAGAGATGAAAGCCATTCTCTAAGGATGAAGGAGAGGGAGAGGAGCCTGGGTCCTTAACGACATGGAGAACAGCTTCCCCAACCTTGACTGCCTCCTGCACACTGTGATGGGAACATTGTCAAGTCTCTGAGAGCCCTCTCCCATACACAGCTCTTACCTCTTAATGAACAGTACAAAAAAAAAAAAAAAAAGTCAACGAGCTGGGACACTGCTAATTTTTCACCACGTTCTCCGTGTTGCCTGTCCAGTCATCCAGAGGCTGACATAGTGTGGGTGTGCCCTGGGCACATCTTTCCCTCTGCCTAGTCTCACCTGCTGTTCACTCCTCAACTTGCTGCAATCAGGCTCCGGCTGCAGCCTGAAATTCATGGAGACCACTCTTGCTAAGGTCACAGATGGACTTTAAATTGCCAAAGACTACATTTTGGACTCTTATTTTGGTTGGTACCATAGGAGCAGTTCTCATGGTTGACCATTACCTTCTCTCTGGAATTACTCACGGCTTGGCTTCCATAACCCTGCTTTTGCTAAGTTCTGCATTTACCTACTCCTCATTTCCTCTAATTCAGATCCCCTAAATGTCTCCACTGGCTAAATGCCTTGACTTTGGTGCTCCCCATGATGCAATCCTTGGCCTCCTGATATAGTCTACACACTCTCCTTGGTGGATCCATCTGCCTTAGTTTACCAACAAAGGAATTTTGCCACCAGCCCATGATGGTTGGTATATAATCAACATCGGTTTGAAGGTCTCAGAAAGGTACCAAGATATTTAATATTAATGGGGGCAAATTTCCCAAGAGAAGGGAAATCCAAGGAGGTGAGCCCTGACCTTTGGTAAGTGATCCCTCTTCAGGAACCCCTCCCTCCAGGGAAGAGCAAACATATCCACTCCGCTGCTCAAGCGTCATCCTCATTCTGGGCTCCTGTGGTCTTCATTCCAAGCATTATCAGACTCTGCAGATTCGACCTGCTAAAGATCTCGCCAGTCTGTTCCTTCCTCTGCCTCTCCCGCCATGGTCCCTAGACTAGGGCCTCATGATTTCAAACGCCTTTGAGTATTTCAAAAAAAGCTTCCCATTTGGACTCCCTGCCTCCGGCTCACCTCACGGAGATTCCAGCCTCCACCTGCTGCCAGAGTCACCCCACTAAAACACGGACCTAACCATGTCACTCCTCTGCTTGGGCTGGTGCGAGTGACTCCGTGGTCCCCGGGGCCGCCCTCGGCGTGCCGTCTGTCCCACCTTCTACCCTGTCCAGGCCGGAAGAAGATTCAGGTCTGAATGACATATGACCAGTTTCTCACGGGCGCGAGGGCTTTCCTTCAGTGCCCTACCACGAGCTTTGTGTCTCCTCACCTGGAAACCCCCCCCCATTCCACTGTTCCCATGGTGCTCTCCCCAGATGGAGAGAATAAGTAAAATCTCTATTTCATAAGTTGCATCAAGATAAATTCAAATGAACAGATTTTAAAGGAGAAAAACAAAACCATAACAAGTGCTGGCAGGAAACACACAGGAATAATCTTTTCCCGTTCAGGCAGGGGGTCGTCAACTACAACCTGAGGGTCAAATTCAGCTTACTGCCTATTTTTGTAAATTAAGTCTTTTTGGCTTTTTTTCTTTATTTCTGTATGCCTTGTATACCCCCCTCCTTATTACATTCTTTTGATTGTAACTCACTTTTTATATAAACCATTCGATTCCATTCTCATTTTTTTCTGTATATTTTGGATATATATATTTATATACTTCTTTTAGATGTTTAGTTTACTTAAATACCATAACAAATCACAGTTAATCTCCTGAATTTATAACAAGTCTAGTTTTTTGTCAGAATTTATATATATAATATATATTTATTTATATATAATTTATATATTTATATATAGTGATGTGATTTAAAAATGGAAAAAGGAAAGCTTCAAAACCAGAGTATGCTGCTTTGTTATGAATATCTCATGTGCGTTCTACGTACTGAAAAGCAAGCCCTTTTCCCAAAGGACAATGTCACTCGGATGGATGGACTGTAATAATAAAAGAAAGGTCTGAAACATAAAGGTGCTCACGACAACTAACGAAGAGAGGAAGTCCTGGTGAGGACACAGAACGGTGAGCAGGTGCTTGGGAGGAAGACTCTGGGAGGTGAGGGACGTGGCCCCAGGTCTGCGGTCAATGTCCAGCTGACCACCTGGGCGCTAAAGGGGGTTAGAACACACCTGGTAGGATTCAAGAAGAGGGCATCACTGCGGCTTCCAGAAAAGCCATAGTTCTCGCTCCCAAGTGGGTGGGTGCGCCCCTCTGGACTCCAACAAGGTCCCCTTGGGAGGATCTGCTTGCCAACGCGTCATAAGAAGCCTCGCCAACAGTGCCCGCGACGGGGGAGGTCCAGGATGAGCAGCCCACTGTGCACGTGGAAGTTTTGGAAGGGTCCTTGCGACCACTTTGAGGTTTGAGGCCCCTCAGAGGCAGGCCACGCATGCAGCCCTGCTCCTAGCATGACAGGTGTGGCCTGCGCCCTCCACACTCTCACGTGCTTCTGCACCCGCTTGCTCTGCTGGGACCTCTTCTCCGCCGCGATGCTCACTAAGGAAGAGATGACTTCACAGACTGGCCCGTGGGTCCCCAGCTGCGCCTCCTCCAAGACGCGGACTTCGCCACCTCCTCGTGTCAGGAGCAGGTAACAGGCTTCTCAACCATCACGGCCGCTCGCTGCCATGGTCGCCTTTGGGCCTTGGGGTCCCTCTTGTCACTGCTCCCCAGTTTCCGTGACTGACACCATAGTAAGTCTGGCTTGAACAGATACCTTTGTACATAAAGTTTTATGGAAACACAGCGATGCTCTTTGTTCTTGAGTTGTTTTGAGACTAGGAATACACGCCCGCTGAAACCCTGAAACACTCACTCTGTGGCCCTTTACCCAGAGTGTCTACTGACCCCGAAATCAAAGGCTTAAAAAAGGCAGATACTACTAAGGAAAAAATGGAAAACTCTGAGCATATAAAACTTTGAAATTAACAATCCCAAAAACACAAACAATAATTGAAAGGAATGTAACAAACGGAGATCCCTATTTAAAAAGTGTATTACCAAAAACTGAGAAGTAAAAGTAAATTAAAACAGGGACAACTGACAAAAGGTTAATACTGATGATCTAACAGACGCTCCCAGCGCCGGGCGAAAGATCGAGGTCCGCACAGGAAAACAAGTAAGTGATTTTAGTAGCTGATGTGAAGAGAAGGCAGAAAGGGGCAAGAATCACCTATTAGGAGCAAAGGAGGCAACTAAAAAAATTATGACTTCATGCTTTATCTCAAAAAAAAAAAAAGGCAAATATTTTTTAAAGAAACCATCATATTCCATACTGGTCGGGATTCAAAGAGACAGGTAGTCTTAGGAAAAAACGATGGAACCCAAAATGTGACCAACACGCTTTGGAAGAAATGTGACTCTTGGAAAACTGGTCCAGGGCGCTTCGCCACCACCAAAAAGCTTAGCGTCGGGAAGCCAGAGCGCGGGAGGCCGGGGGCAGCGCAGGGGGTTTCCAACCTACTTTTTTCCGGAGAGACGTGCGCCTTGGACTGTCCCCGCACCAGCCTGCAGGTGGAGCCGTTGCCAGCGCAGACCCCGCAGCTGTCCTCCTGGGCGCTGCTCCCCAGGCGACGGTCACAGCCCACCGCCTGCGGACAGAAGCGGGCGTCAGGAGCCGCTCGGCCAGGCTGCAGGGCCCCCCAGCAGCCCCCCAGGGGTGCAGCTTCTGCACCCCAGCACGTGGCTCTCCTTCACGGGGACAGAGTTTGCACCCCACGGAGGACAGAAAGCCTTACGGTGCGTGGCTCCTAGGAGGAATCTCACCGAGGCCCCGGGCTCCTTCAAAGGGGCCAAATGAAGCTCTCCCTCCATTTACATCTTTATGTATGTTTTTATTTGGAGCCGCGTATTTTTGCATCTAGAAAATGAACAGAGCATCACAGACGCCGCTCGCTCTGACCCTTGCTCGCCTAAGGCTTCCTCTGTCCCCGGGCCCCTGTGCTGAAATCACGGATGTCCTTCCGGGCCACAGTCTTACCTTCAACATTTCTCCCTCCCCCCATGTGCAGCTCAAGGTCCACATCCCTATAGCTCGTTCTCTGCAGACCCCCCTCTCTCTATTCTGTATCTTTATCTGTCCTCCTCCTATCATGCGTGAGCCCCACACCCCCTGTGTCTTCCTCTGCCGTGACAGCCACAGGTACACCTTTATAAACCCCTTCCTTTTTAAAAAAATTGTTTTACTTAAATATCACTTAGTTAACAAATACTGTATTCCTAGTTTCAGTGGTAGGATTTAGTGATTCATCAGTTGCCTATAACACCCAGGGGCCATCATATTGGGCGCCCTCCCCAGTGCCCACCCCCGGTTACTGCAGCCCTCCGACCTCCTCTCCAGCAACCCTCAGTTTCTTAGAGTGAATAGTCTCTAATAGTTTGCCTCCCTCTTTGTTTTCACCTTATTTTCTTTTTCTTTCCCTTTCCCTATGCTAATCTGTTCTGGTTCTTAAATTCCACATATGAGTGAAATTATACTGTATTTATTTTTGTCTGACTTATTTCGCTTCACATAATACACTCTGATTCACCCATGTCATTGCAAATGGCAAGAGTTCATTCTTTTTGATGGCTGAGTAATATTCCTGTGTGTGAGTGTGTGTGTGTGTGTGTGTGTGTGTGTGTGTGTGTTGCCTCTTCTTTATCCATTCATCTGTCTATGGGCATCTGGGCTCTTTGTAAGCCATTCCTTGAATGCAGGAGAGGAATGGATGGGGGAGATGTCTCATAGCATATGCCTATACTGCTGCCTTTCAGTCCTTTGTGAGTTATTATTTTTGTGAGTTATCTGTGTATGTGCATATGTGTGTGTGTATCTCTACTAGATTGCGAGCTTCTGTCTCTGAGGACATGGGCTAGGCTTATTTCTTTTTACTGTACAAATATGTCTTCCATATAATGTGTGCCCATGTATATTAACTGGTGAGAGAGTTTTTCCTTACCTCCCTGTGTCACTCAGCCTTATTTGCATTTCTACAGACAGCCTCCCTGCCCAGCCCCTCCCACACTGCCAAGATGGCGGATGGCCAACAGTGAACACTCTCAGGGACCCATCTTCCTCAAGACTAACACACAGATAATAACATGTCATACAGAGGGTAGTAAAGATAAAATGGGAAAATGTATGTAAAACCCTTAGTACAGGGATTAGAACGTTATAAAGAGCTCAATAAAAAGACACCCCCCCCCCCCATTCTAACATCTCTGTTTTTCATTTTGTTTTGACTCCTGGGCTCGACCCCTAGGGGAGCATCCCAGCCTGGGGAGCTGCAGAGTCACGGCACCCAAGGTGTTGAAGACAGAATAAAACTGGAGGGAATTGAAACGACATATACAGACTATTCTCCCCAAAATTCTGGCACTGGAGGGAAGGAGAAAGATCAAATAAAAGTTTCAGGGCGAGGCAGGCAAAGTTCCAAAGAGTTTAAGGAAAAGCCTGTGATTAAAGATATTTTTAAATTCACAAAAGGCTGTCATGAAGAAACGGTTTATATTTGTTCCTTGTACTTCCAAATGGTGAAAGCTACAGGTTTAAGCCTACGATTAGTTCAACATCAGAAAGTTGGAAAAGTCAGTTATCCAACAAGTATTCAACCATGAGATAGGTAGGAGTCTTCTTGGTGGGAAACCTGGGTTGGGGATTAAATTCTCTGAGGAGTGGGGTACCTGGGTGGCTCAGTTGGTTGGGCGACTACTTTTGGCTCAGGTCATGATCCCAGAGACCCAGGATTGAGCCCCACTTCGGGCTCCCTGCTTGGCGGGAGGCCTGCTTCTCCCTCTCTCACTCCCCCTGCTTGTGTTCCCTCTCTAGCTGTGTTTCTCTCTGTCAAATAAATAAATAAAATCTTTAAAAAAAATTCTCTGAGGAGTATCTAAATCCAAAGACTTCCGAGATCCTTCTGTCCTGATTATATAATTTTTAAAGGCGATAATGAAATACGAATACTAATAGTTGACTTGTAGTGAATGCCCACCATGTATCCGGCATCAGGCCAAGCACATCACACTCACTGCTTCATTCCATCTTCGCAGTAACCTGAGGAGGCACATGGTGTTCTCTGCCTCTATTTTCCAAATAAGGCACTGAATGTCAGAGGTTAAATGACTTGCCAGCATCGCGGAGCCCGTGAATAGGGTCAGTAATGGCCAGAAAACCCAGGTCAGCTGACACCAGGATCTCAACACCATGCCGCACCTTCCTCGAAGAAGGACCACGAAGGACAGAGTCGCACATGACTATTTACCAGTACATGTGGAACAAATTAAGAGTGACTGATTTTGGAAACACACTTGCATGGTTGGGATTGAATCAATGAGTAACTTGTGTTCATGCAAACTTTCTCCAAGGGGAGTAATCCTACCATTAAGTTATAGAAACCCTGTTCCTCAGCCAAGCTCTGTCCTCACAATTTATGTCCCTGAGCGCTCTGCATTTCATGAGAATGAGAATCACCCTCTCTCTGGTCATCCAGAAAGGGTGTGGGTTTAGGAGCTTGGATGGGTTTGTTTTGAAGAGGCTTTAGGGCCTTGTGAGATCTTAGGCAAGCGAACACCTCCCTGAGAACTTATATTTGTTTCAGAATATTGTGTCAAGTGACAGTTCATCCAAATCCTGCAGCCAATAAAAGCAGTGAAAACATCACAGAAAAATAATATCAGAGAAGAAGCTCTGGTTGCCTCGTGATTCACAGGGTCTACGTTAGAACTGCCCTTGAAGCCGAGAGGCTACTGAAACTGGGCTCTCGGAACTCATCCTAACCCATAATAAGCAACATTTAAAAAGCTGCCTGAGGTGTTCTCGTGACATTCCTGAAGTCAAGAACTCTAATTGTAATGATTTGAAAAAACAGGGATCGATAAAATGTGTCAATAAATTTATTAACAACTATTAAGTTGCCAATTTTTATATAGGCAGACCCTACCGGTATAATTTACCAAGACAAGGCTCCTATCCTACGCTGCCATTAATGGACAAGTCACATAAGATATGTGACTTAAACAAATATTTAAAATATATGAGCAGAACTTTTGGGAATAAATACTCCTACATCAATCATCCCTTCAGCTAAGGACTATCTCACCATCTCTGCATATGAATTCCTAATTAGCTAAAAGAACACAGTATTTAAGTAAGCGGCATCACTCCATATTAAGCCAATGAATCTTCCGAGGAAGTCCGATTTAATCTTTCTAGAACCAATTTTTTGAGTCAACTTCTACTTGAGATCTCTTGAAAATTGGATTCTACCATAGAAAAAAGTCTACACTCCTGCCTTGAAAATCCGAGCATATGGAACTATGGTGGCCATTAGAGACATTCTAAAATATGGGGCTTCTCCTTTCAGCCCAAAGAAGGACTATCCGTCCCCATTCCCTTAGAAGTTAAGTATGGTCTTGAATGTCTTGGGCCAATGAACTAGGAGCCTAGGTGCCGGTGTCACTTCTGTAAGAAGCTTTAAGGGTGGGTGCAAGAGTCCCAGGTTCCCCTCTGACAACTTTAGTTATTATGTAAAACATGTCCAAACAAAACCTCCCTCGGCCTGATCTCTTGATATTCAAAGAGCAGAGACCCCGGCTGACCTCCCTTGGATAAGGTGCATTCTCAAGAAGTGATCTTCAGTTGTTTTATGTCACTGAGCTTTGACGGTTGTCAATTACCGCAGGAAAGCCGGCAGGTGTCAGAAAGAGCACAGCTGAACCATTAATGGACGAGGCAAGGTCATTAACAGCGAGGGGTTATTTTCAATTGGACATTTCATGTCAAAATCCAGACTTCCGGCTTCCGTTGTCAAACAGAAGCCCTGATGTGTTTACTGGTAGCTGCCCCCTTCACGATGAGCAGATGTATATTCTCCAGGCGCGGAGAGCCCTCCCGCTCAGCATGACCACGCCCGAGCACTTCCTGTCCCCGAGGGTCTGTCTGAGCCTGACCGTGCTGTGTGCAGGACCCACCGACCGTCCCGGCCACCCTTTACCCGAACGGCGTCTCAGTGCCCCTGGCAGACTCCACCCGCACTTCGGGGAACACAGAACGTCTGAGCATCATCAGTACAGCGCGGTGGTTATAGAATCTGCTTCCTTAATGCTGGAAAATTCCTTAGCCTCTTCAAATCTCGTTTCCAAGTGGGGATGATGACTGTACCTACCTCACACATGTGAGGAGCTTTAGAGCTTTAGACAATGCCTGGTACTTAGTAAACACCCAGCGGGTGTTAGCTGCTATTAGTTTTACCATAATTACAACGTGGCTTCTTCATCTACCCCGCTGTCAGGGAATTCAATAAATATGAATGATAAATCAGACTTGCTCTGAGGACATCCTTCCAACCAGGCGCTATTTCTCATAAAACTCAGACCTGCGAAGCAGGAGCAAATTTCACTCGGTTGAGTTCATCATCTTACGTGGCCTGCTGTCCTCAGAGTCACAAAAAGTTGTTCCTGGAGCACATGACTGCTCATTTCCATGAGCAGACCATAAACGCACTTGTGGAAATGACGTGTGCTCTGTGCCTAGTGAACGTGAGAGTTCGGCTCTCTCAGCTGCAGATGGTTTATTCCCTCCCATCCTAGTGACCACTGATGGCCATGGCCACATTGTGTGAGATGGGGAATTTGTGCGAACAGGATCCTATTGAAGGAAAGATCTGAATTCTCCTGGGTGTCTCAGTCACTTCTGAAGAAATGGCCTATGGTTTTCACCCAAATAGCCTTGCCGAAAGAGCGCTAAGCTTTGCGACAGCCAGGGCATCATCTGTCATGGCCTAAAGAATCGGCTTCCCCATCAGCAGCACAAAAACATAATAGGAAGCACACTTTTAAAATGAACCGGTTCAGGACTGAAAACCACGTTTTTCCCTGCAGGCCCCATCAAGCCTTGGAAATTACTGGAGCCAACTTGGCTTTGGACATAATGAATATGAAGAGGGGGCTGTGGTCAGCAAGCACAAGGAGGGACCAGGAAAGGGGGCCTGCGCTGAACACAGGCCTCCTGTGTGACAGTGACTGGGCGGGCCTCACGGAATGGTGTTCACGGAAGAACGAGTTTAAAATAGGACCTACAAGAGAATAATTCCTCCTTTTTTACCTACTGAAAAGACCAAGGTGGAGAGATGGCATGAAAAAACCACAGGAAATGACTACGTCTTGCCACCAGGGTCCACTCCAACCCCGTCACGGAGACTGACCAAGCCGAGATCGCTGGTGGGATTGGTTTGGGCTAAATGAAGCAAGCATATTTCTTCTTAACTTCTTGATGCCTCCAAAGTATAGGACAGTGCTGACTTTCCTTCTGAAACACTCACCCAGCCTTAACACTTTGCTATAATCTAGAAGTTCTGCCCCATCAAGGGCACCCGCTTCCAAAGCCTGCTCCTAAAATGGTGGGTCCAGGACTCTGTCATTGGAAATCTGCTTTTCTTATTCATTCTCCAAGGGCATATATTGGCTTTAACCATGGGATGACCCCTAGATCCATGTTTCTCATTTACAATCCTCTCCTGAGCCTTAAATTCATCTATCAACTTCAATATTCATGGGTACATCAAGCTCATCGTCTCTCCACCATATACTTGGTCCTCACTCAGTATCTTCTGTCTTGAGGAATGGCCTCATTATCTACTTAGTTATCGTGTCAGACATCCAGGCTTCATTCTGAACTTCTTTCTCACTCCCCACATCCAAAAACAATCCAGTCCTAAACGATCTTCTTCATTAACCCCTACAATTTGCCAACTCTTCTCCATCCAGCCTACCTAGCCTACTCTAACCTCTTGTCGATCCACGCTTGACCTTCTACTGTTTGGCGAGACCCTGTCCTCTCCAATAAGGCTGCCATGTTGCCACTTGCATGATCTTTCTAAAGACAATCCCAACTGACCTCCTCCTAAAAGAGGGACCAATTTGAATAACCTCTGCACTTGCAAGTGGATAAGACTCTAGTTTTTACTGAGGATCCTCTATGGGGCCACACGGGGTACGCCTTTGGGGGTATGGCAGTGAGCAGTGATGTGTGATTCCTGTCCTTAAGAACTTATATTCCGGTGTGGGAGAATGTCATAATCAAATTATCACACAAACAAATATATGATTATGAAATAGTACCAGTGCAGTTAAAAGGTAGTGTAATAGAACTAGGAGGACTAATTTAGGTAGAATACCAGAAGACCTCTTAAGGAAGTGATATTAAGCTGATATTGTGAAAACAGCAAGAGTAGCCAAGAGCATAGGTAGAAGGCAGTGGGGACAGCATGTGTAAGAGCTTTCTAGCACTTCACAGAATTGGAAAAACAGCACAAAAGGGGGAAGAGTGGATCTCTGAGGAGAGGTCAATAGGAGCTTCCCAAATAAAAAAGCAAAAAGAAAAAAAGACCAAAAAATTAAAACAAACAAACAAAAAACAGAACATCCAAGAACTATGGGACAACTGTAAAAGGTGTAGCCTGCATGTAGTGGGAATACTAGAAGGAGAAGAAAGAGAGAAAGGAACAGAAGTATTTCAAGCAATAATGACTGAGAATTTCCCCCCAATTAATGTCAGACACAAAACCATGTGGCCAGGAGGCTCGAAGAACACCAAGAAAGATAAATGCCAAAAAGACTATACATGTAAGCTATCATATTCAAATTGCAAAAAAATCAAAGTTAAAAATAATCTGGAAGGAAGCCAGAGGAATAAAACACCTTACCTATACAGGAGCAAAAACAAGAATCGCATCTAACTTCTCCTTAGAAAATACATGAGCAAGAAGAAGGTGGGATAAAATATTTTAAGTGGTGAGAGAAAAAAACTACCAACCTAGAATTCTGTACCCCATGAAATTATCCTTCAAAAGTGAGAGATAAATCAAGACTTTCTCTGGCAAACAAAATTGAGGGAATTTTTTTACTAGCAGACCTAGTTCTTTTGAGTAGAAAATGATATGGCTTAGAAATGTGGCTCTAAAAAAAAAGAAAAAAGAAATGTGGCTCTATATAAAGAAAGGAAGTGCAGTGGAGAATGAAGGAAAGTAAAAAAACATTAATTTTCCTTATTCTTAATTATGATGTAAAAGATTATAGTTTGTCAAAATGATATTGGCAACAATGTGTTCAATTGTGTATGCTTATATATGTATATTTGTGCAAATACATGCTTACGTATGCTTATGCATAAGTGAAATAAATGATAGCAATGATACAAAGGATGTAGGGAGGAATCAGGATTTTGCTGTTACTATTACTTTGCTGCAGGTATTTTCCCTATATCCATGAAGCATTAAAGTGTTATTTGAAAGTAAATTGGTGCTAGTTATAAACATGTGCTGTAATCTGTAGGGCAACTACTAAAGAAGGAAAAAATAAAAAAGGATAACTGATGTATTAAATAAGGAAAGAAAATGAAATCATATAACATGCTTGATTAAAACTGCAAAAAACAGAACAGTGAACAAAAAAATAGGAATATAGAACAAGGTTAACAAATACAAAACAGTAACAAATGTGGAAAATATTAATCCAACTTTAAACATCACTGACCTAAATGACCAATTAAAAGATAAAGACGGTCCGAGTGGCTCAAAAAACAAGATCCAATTATCCACTATCTACAGGAATCCCCTTTCAAATATAAAGACATAAACAGATTAAAAGTAAAAGGATGGCAAAAGATATAGCACACTAACATTAATCAAAATAAAGCAGGAGCAGATGTACTAATTTCAGACAGAGCAGACCTCAGGGAAAGGGAAGTTATCAGGATTAAGAGGGGCATTTATATAATGATAGAGGGATCAATACTTCCAAAAGACATACGATCCTTAACATTTATGTGCCTAATGAGGATGTCAAAAATGCACACGGCAAAAACTGACAGCACTGCAAGGAAAAACAGATGAATTCACTACTAGAGTCAGGAGAAGTCAACATCCCTCTATCAGAAATAGACAGATCCAGCAAGGAGAAATCAGTAAAAACATGGCTGAACTCAACAGCATCATCAAAACCATTGGATATAATTAATATCTTCTTGCCTACTTCATCTAAGAACTGCAGGATTCACTTTCTTCTCAAGTTCACATGGAACACTGACCAAGACAGACCACATTCTGGGACACAAAACACACCTTAACAAATATTTTTTTTTAAATGGAATCATACACCATCTACTCTCAGACCACATTGGAATTAAACTAGAAATCAATACCAGAAATATAGCTGGAAAATTCCAAATAACTTGGATATGAAACAACATACTTCTTTTTTTAAAGATTTTATTTATTTATTTATTTATTTATTTATTTATTTATTTATTTATTTATTTATTTATGATAGACAGACAGAGTGTGGGAGAGCACAAGCAGGCTCCCCACTAAGCAGGGAGCCTGACACAGGGGTCACGATCTGAGCCAAAGGCTGATGCTTAACTGACTGAGCCCACAAGCCTCCCCTCAACAACACACTTCTAAATAATACATGAATCAAAGAAACGATCTCAAGAGAAATTATAAGATATTTTGAGGAAAATGAAAATACTATTTATCAAACTTTGTGGAATGAAGTAAAAGTTGTGTTGACAGGGAAATTTACAGCATTCAATGCTTATATAAGAAAAGAAGAAAAATTCAGAATCAATCATCTAAGCTTCCACCTTAGGAAACTAGAAAAAGAACAAATTAAATACAAAATAATAATAAGAAGAAAAATAATGACAACTAGGGCACAAATCGGTACAATTGAAAACAGGAAATCAATAAAGAAAGTAGAAACCCAAAGCTGGTTTTGGGGGTGCCTGGGTGGCTCAGTCAGTTGGGTGTCTGCCTTTGGCTCAGGTCATGATTCGGGGGTCCCAGGATTAAGCCCCGCATCAGGCTCCCTGCTCAGTAGGGAGCCTGCTTCTCCCTCTGCCTCTGCTGCTCCTTCTGCTTGGGTGCACTCTCCCTCTCTCTTGATCTAACAAATAAATAAATTCTTTAAAAAAAAGGAACCCCAAAGCTGGTTTTTAAAAAGATCAATAAAATCACAAGTCTCTAACCAGGTAACTAAGAAAAAAGGAAAAGATGCAAATTACTAATATCAGAAGTGAAAGAGGGGGCATCACTACAGAGCCCATGGATATTGAAAAGATAATAAAGAAATATTATAAACAATCCTGTGCCTAAAA
>PITA01019381.1:0-37706 GCA_004023965.1 Spilogale gracilis | reverse complement strand
CACATTGAAATACCACCTTATACCAGTTAGAATGGCAAAAATTGTCAAGATAAGAAAGAACAAATGTTAGAGAGGTTGTGGAGAAAGGAGAACTCTCTTACACTGTTGGTGAGAATGCAAGTTGGTACAGTCACTTTGGAAAACAGTGTGAAGGTTCCTCAAAAAATTAAATATAGAGCTACCCT
This sequence comes from Spilogale gracilis, assembly GCA_004023965.1. Classification (NCBI taxonomy): domain Eukaryota; kingdom Metazoa; phylum Chordata; class Mammalia; order Carnivora; family Mephitidae; genus Spilogale; species Spilogale gracilis. Next base: position 37,521 of record PITA01019381.1, on the reverse strand, counting down.
ATAACCCAGCAATTTTACTACTGGGTATTTACCACAAATATAGAGATGTAGTGAAAAGAACCACCATGTATATCCTAATGTTCATTGAAGCAAAGTCCATAATAGCCAAATTGTGGAAAGAGCCAAGATGTCCTTCAACAGATGAATGGAAAAAGAAGATGTGGTCCATATACCTAATGGAATATTATTCAGCCATCAGAAAGAATGAATACCCAACTTTTGCATCAACATGGATGGGACTGGAGGAGATTACGCTAAGTGAAATAAGTCAAGCAGAGAAAGTCAATTATCATATGGTTTCACTTTCTAGTGGAAAATAAGAAATAGCATGGAGGACATTAGGAGAAGGAAGGGAAACATGAAGGGGGGAAATCGAGGGGAGATGAACCATGAGAGACTATGGACTCTGGGAAACAAACTGAAGCTTTTGGAAGGGAGGGGGTGGGGGGATGGTGAGCCTGGTGATGGATGTTAAGGTGGGTATATGTATTGTATGGAGCACTGTGTGTTACAGGCCAACAATGAATCATGGAGCACTGTCTCAAAAACTAATGACATACTGTATGGTGACTAACATAATATAATAAAAAATAATAAAAGATAATGATAAAAAATAATAATACAATCCTAAAAAAAAAAATTAACGCCACATATGACAAGCCCACAGCTAACATCACATTGAATGGCGAAAAACCAAAAAGTTTTCCTCTAAGATCAGGAATGAGACAAGGGTGCCCTCTTTCATCATCTCTATTCAACATAGTACTAGAAGTCTTGACTAGAGCAATTAGACATAGAAAGAAGGAAAATGCAACCAAATTGGAAAGGAAGAAGTAAAGTTGCCTTTATTTACAGATGATATAATCTTACATAGAGAAAATCCTAAAGATTCCACCAAAAATATTGTTGGAACCAAAAAACAAATTTAGTAAAGTTTCAGGATTCAAAATCAACATATAAAAATCATTTCTACACAGTAACAATGAACTATCTTTAAAAGAAAGAAAACAACCACATTTACAATGACATCAAAAACAATAAAATTCTTAGGAATATATTTAAACAATGAAGTGAAAGATCTGTATACTGAAAATTATAAGATATTGATGAAAGAAATGCAAAAAGGTATCCTATGTTCATGGATCAGAAAAGTTAATATTAAAATATCCATATTATCTAAATCCATCTATAGTTTCAATGAAATCCCTACTAAAATTCCAGTGAAACTTTTCATGGAAATAAAAAAATCCCAAAATCCCAAAATTCATATAGAACAACAGAAGACCCTGAACAGCCAAAACAAGCTTGAGATAAAAACAAACCTGGAGGCATTACATTTCCTGATTTCAAAGTACTTTACAAATGATACGGTATGGTAATCAAAATATAGTGGTGGTGGCATAAAAACAGATGCATAGACCCATGGAACCAGAAATAAACTTATGCAGATATTATCAACTAATATGTGATAAGGAAGCCAAAAATACTCAGTGGGGAAAGGGTGGTCTCTTAAATAAATGGTGTTAGGAAAATTGGATATTCACAGCAAAACAATGAAAGTGAAGAGATACATATAATACAAGAATATAAACATAATAAATATTATTTGGCCACGAGAAAGAAGGAAATCCTGCTATTTGCAGCAACATGGATAAAACTTGAAGGCATTGTGCTAAGTAAGCCACACAGAGAAAGAAAATTACTGTATGATCTCACTTACATATGGAATAGTAAAGAGCCAAACCCTTAGGAACATCAGAATGTTGGCCACCTAATACTGGGGGTGGGGGAAATGAGGTGGTGGTCAAAGGGTACAGGCATCCAGTTATAAGATGATTAAGTTTTAGGGATCATGGTGATTACAGTTAACAACATTGTACTGTATACCTGCAAGTTGCTAAGACAGTAAATCTTTTTTTTTTTTAAAGATGTTATTTATTTATTTGACAGAGAGAAACACAGTGAGAGAGGGAACACAAGCAGGGGGAGTGAGAGAGGGAGAAGCAGACCTTCTGCCAAGCAGGGAGCCCAATATGGGACTCAATCCTGGGTCTCCAGGATCATGACCTGAGCTGAAGGCAGTCGCTTAACCAACTGAGCCACCCTGGCGCCCTAAGACAGTAAATCTTGAACATTCTCATCATCATCACCACAATAAAAAAGGTAATTATGTGAAATGATGTATTAACTCAACTTATTATAATTCTTTTGTAATATATATGTGTATCAAATCATCATGTTCAATTTATATAATTTTATATATCAATTATATCACAATAAAATTATTTTTTAAAATGGCGTGGACCTCACCTATAGATTTAGTTATCAAGGTTAGAGGTATTTAAGGAATTTTGGATTAAGATACTTGTTGCTAAAGCTGAAATAGGGGGCAATATTCAAGATCCTGAGACTATGGGACCCAGAGGTATGTTGAGAAGATCAAGGAACCCAAATGCTAGCACGTAAGGATCTCAGTGGGGCATGGAATGGATACTTAACAGCCAACAGGAACATGGACTGGTCTCTCTGTAGGCTGAACTATAATCTATGTATGCATCTTGGCAGAGCAAATTGAAGGCCTGTTGATATACTCCTGACAGCAATGTAGACTATAATAAATGAAACCGGCCAAGTAACAAAGGTAAAAAATTCTGTACCTAAACTTGAAAAGCATATTCTGGGTATATAAACATATAAAATATGCATGTTTATAGGACAGGGAAATTACAATAATCCATTCATTTTTTTTCCTAAGGGTTTAGGAAAATAAATTGAGTCATTTTTGAACTCATTGTTTTTGGGAAAGTAGCATACTTGAGCACGGATAAATATATGAGTATTTGCAACAATTTGAGGTTTACCACAATACTTTGACTCTCTAAAACCTATAGTGGTTCTTCCCTGAAGGCACCATATTTACCATGGGCTGTTGTCTTTATAGAAATGCATTTGGGGGTGTGTATTCTTCAATAAAAGAACCACCACAAATTTGGCATGGCTTAAGTGTGTCAGTTCTTCCAGAAGCTGGGGACTTGGACCCATGAAGCCCCCCTTTCAGAGCAATAAGACCCTCACGCACAAGATATTCTTTTTTTTAAGTTGTTATAAATTTTTATTTTCTCCATAACCTAGCTCTCCTATTCCCCCCCCACCCTACAGCAATGCTCAGTTTATTTCCTGAGATTAAGAGTCTCTTATGGTTTGTCTCCCTCCCCAGTCCCATCTTGTTTCATTTTTTCCTTCCCCCCCATGAACCACTGCCCTGCCTCTCAAATTCTTCATATCAGAGAGATCATATGATAATTCTCTTTCTCTTATTGACTTATTTTGCTCAGCATAATGCCCTCCAGTTCCATTCACGTCATTGCAAATGGCAGGATTTCATTCTTTTTGATGGCTGCATAGTATTCCTGTGTGTGTGTGTGTGTGTGTGTGTGTGTGTGTGTGTACCACATCTTCTTTATCCATTCATTTATACACATGATAATCTTTTTTTTTAAGATTTTATTTATTTGACAGAAAGAAACGCAGCCAGAGAGGGAACACAAGCAGGGTGAGTGAGAGAGGGAGAAGCAGGCTTCCTGCCCAGCAGGGAGCCCGATGTGGGGCTCAATCCTGGGTCTCTGGGATCATGACCTGAGCCGAAGGCAGTCGCTTAACCAACTGAGCCACCCAGACGCCCCTATACACATGATAGTCTTAACAAAATTTTATGACTATCATCTTTGGAGGTCACATTTAAGACGGTTACAGTTTTTTGCCATATTTCCTTAGGAAAAAAGTAAAAGTCATCAATAAAATTAACCATAGAACACTTCAACCAAAGGGCATTTTAGGAAAATGAGAAATGTCTTTAATTATAGAGAAACCAGTAAGGTATAAAATGGAATCACAATATGGATTCCACCAATTCTGAATTTCTTTGTAGGGCTGTTGAAATTGACTATGCTATATAAAAATCTATAAGTCAGAATATAGTAATGAGGGATTCAGGGCAAATACCAGCATATTTTATATTTACATATGATGTCAACAGTCACAAAATATTATCCTAAGATATAGTAGGTTAAATTGTGTCCCCTCAAAAGATATATTGAAGTCCTAATCTCTGGTACCTGTGAATGTCCCCCTCATTTGGAAAAAGTATCTGCAAATATAGACAAGTAAAGATGAAGTCATACTGGATTAGGGTGGATCCTAAATCCAATGACTGGTGTCCTAATAAGAAAAGGAGAGAGAGATTTAGACATGGAGACAGAACACACTTTGCAAGACGGCCACATGAACCCAGATGTAGAGGTTGGAGCCAAGTAGCTACAAAACAAGGAGAGTGAAGAATTGTTGGCAACACCAGAAGCAAGAAGAGGAAGGGACGGGTCCTCCCATAGACGCTTCAGAGACAGCCTGACCCTGCTGATGCCTTTATTTCACACTCTTGGTCTCCAGAACCATCAGAGAATCAATTTCTGTTCCATCATGTCATATAGTTTGTGATAATTTTGTTACAGCAGCTCTAGGAAATTGGTACAAATGTAAACAAAAATAATAAAAAAATATGGTATTTCCTGCTCTTTGCACGGTAAAAGACCTGAAAGTCACCCTGGAACTTCCCCATATCCTATCCATAGTTGGGTTGGTCCAGTTTTACCCCCACATCTGTTGGCTGCTCCATTTCTTCTCCCCATCACCCCATCTCCAGATGGACGGCAGTGGGCTCTCTCCAAGCCCTCCTGCCCCAGAGCTTCCCCAGGCTCCACACCTTCTTCCTGCAGCCAGGTTGACCTTAAAATGTATCCAGTAACACCCCCCATTCCCCTCCCAACCTCCCCACTCACTTTTATATGGTTTTAACCATTTTGCATTTTTCACTTCTGAGAGAATAAAAACAAAACTTGACCTGTGAGCGCTGGTGCCTTATGCGGTCTGGTTTCTTCTGGCCTCTCCCCTCATCCCTCTCTGTCCCTTGCTCCCTGCTCTCAAGATGATCTAGCCTTCTTTCTGCTCCAGGACTTCTCCGAGCTCTATCCTCAACCAGGACATTTGCACATGCCTTCCCTAAGTTTAGAGCATTCGTGCCTCCTCTCTCAGTCGGTCAATTTCCATCTGACATGTTCGAAGCTCCCAAACTCAGTAACATAATTACACATTTGTTTGTGTGGTATTTGATGAACATCTATCTCCCAGGCTCCGCTGTTGCTAGGCTATAGCTCCATGGCCAGTTCTGTTCCCAGAGCCCAACTCAGCGCCTGCCCCAGGAGGAAATCAGCAAGCAGCTACTGAGTGCTGGAATCTTCTCCATCCATTCAAACACTTTTTTCATCTAACTACCACATTTTTAGGAGCAAAAACCCACAAAAGTCATACATGTACATAATCTTCACCCTCTTTATTGTCCTTTCTCTCTCTTCTTCCAGCAACTGTGAAAGAATTTGTGTATGATTGACCAAAACAAAACAAAACAAAATAAGCTAGCTACATATTGCAGCCCTAGGCTTGTGGGATTATTGAGTGATGAGTGCATTGATTGCAAGAAACATCTTGATGGGAAAGATCTTATCTTGTCTCTAAAGCCCTTTGTAAACATTAAGCAAGGAAAAGCGGCAGCTCTCCACCAGTGTCTGGTCCCTCTCCACTTGGGGAGTTTTTCAACTACTTAACTAATAAGAAGATTGGCTCTGATTAAAAGTGAATAGTTCATGAGACCCATGGACAAAAGACAAATAGAAAACTGTGCTTTAGGTCAGGAACAAGGGCGGAGAGTTTCTGAAAGACACTGACCTCCAATAAATGAGTCCCCCTCCCTGGGTGGTGCCTGGTAGGGCTCTCTGTCCCTCTCTGGTCAGAATGCATGCTCCATCTCCAACCTGGGCTGGTGGTGCCCCCTCTACCCCTAAAACTGTCTCCTTCTGACTGTTCCTGGAGTGCTCTCCTGTCTAGAAGAGTGGTCCCCAAAATATCCACCCCCCAACTGCTCAGGACAATTTGTAATTATTTGCAGGTGACTAAACCTACTCCAGATGTTGTGCATGTGTGTACACACGTCGAGTGGAGATGCCACATGGAAAGCAGCACGGGCCTCTTCTCTACACTGCCGTGCCAGCTCTGGGAGGAAAGACTGCTGCCAGGGGGCCCTGCTCCTTCCATCCCTTCCCTGAGTCTCCAAGACAGCTACTTCAGTCCTCAAACCTATTTTCAGAGATGGCAACTATCACCCAATCCAAGGCCCCTAGGGAGACCAGGATGCCCCCTGACCATGATGAGAGAAAGGCAAAGGCCCAGGACTCAGGAGGGAACACAACCTTGCCATCAGCCCTGGCTCCTCCCTGCCACCTGGCAAGACCTTCATTTTGGTTCTAAGGAGAGAGGGCTTCTGGGAAGGGGCTGCCGAGGGGTCCGTGGGGTGTATGATGGGTTTGTGTCCACCTGCTGTAAGAACCAGTGTTTAACAAATAATACAGCCCACATGGCTACAGAGCACTCCCGTCCCATCCCAAAGGACCCACTGCTTTGATAGCAACCTGCCCAAGAACAGCTTTGTATTTTATTGTTGGTTTACTTGTATTTTATTGGTTGGCTTATACCTTATATTTATTTGACTGATGTAAACAGATATTTATCTGCTCTTTGAGGTTATATAAAACATATACTTATGTTTTAAAACTGAATTAAGATTTATTGAAAGGACTCAAAGGGGACAAAGAGCCATATGGGGTGTTGGCTCCTTCTGAGCTATTTGATCACTCCAAGTCCCGGGGCTTCCAAGACAGGGATTGCAGGAGGAGGAGGCTTCATGGAGGGTCGGGATGGTAGCTCACACGCATTGAGAAGAAGGTCAAGCATCTTGTGTGTGCATCTGCCTCAGTCACACAAGGAATGAAGTCTGAATGGGCTGCACTTTATCCAAAGGCATCTCACGTCCTGCTTGGATCCTCATTGTCTCGGACTTGTGCACCTGTATGTTCACATGGTCCTGTGTGACAAGGACCACAGGAGCAAAAGTCCCTACTTGGAGTAGCTTTCCTCAGAATGGAAACGTGGCCTGGCGGACACCAATGTCTAATGGAAGCTTTGATTCTAGCGCTTTACAAATTTTCAAATACCTTAATGCTCATGGAAAACATAAAGGCAAATATCATTCTGGCAGTTTTGAATAGGAGCGAGCACAAGTCTCCGGATACGGCCGTGGGGCGTCTGGGATTTGAACCAGGCTGGGGGATTGCTCTGAAGCCTCCATTTCCGTGCATAAGGCAGAGCTTGCTTCAGGGAACCTTCGCGGGCTGCCTGATGGCACCCTTGTCATTCATACACAGTCCCACAAATCCCTACGGAATTGGCTGGCTTAGTTTTGTGTCGCAAGGATGACTTCTCTCGTCGCAAGCTGGGCTGGGCAAAAACTAACTTTCTTTTTCATAATTGAAATGGCTAGTTATATTTCTGGTTCTGAGCCCCATCCAGTTAAAAACTAAATGCATTCAGACATGATTCTTGTCTAGTCATGTCTGGGAAACTCAGCTAAATGTATTCCTTGCTTATGACCTTGCTTCATCCTCAACTCCCCATGCCGGTCCCAGCTCCCAGCTCAACGAATTGTTGTCAAATCTGGATGCCAGGAGGGAGGCAGCAGATGAGATCATGCCAGATCACATTTCCTTTCAAATATTTCCTGTTTTATACCTTCAGTGGCTTTTGAAGTTAATAGTGAATGACTATTTTTGTTTTCGGGCCCCAAAGTGTAGAGCGTCCTAAGCCAAGCCGTGTGGCCATGGCCTGGAGGGGAATGGGTGTTGTGGAATGAAATCCCACTGTGGGGGGCAGGGAGGGGCGGGTTGGCCAAGCCCTGGCTGATTTCCACACTTCCTTCCAGTTCCTGTTTAGATAATCACTCATCAGAGTTTTGCCCTGACTCTCCCATATAAAACAAACTCCTGTCTCCTCGAGTGGTAGACTTTCTTACCGTCAACTGCTGAACCTCTAGCACCCAGAGCAATATCAGGCAGAATATCAACATTCATGATGTATGTATTGAATGAATTAATGAACTGAACACCACAAACTCTCCCACTTGAATTGGTTCTACAATAAAGACCCAGTCTTCGTCTCATAAAATGACTCTGTTAGTGACGTGTTGTTTATATATCTGTTTGTCCCCAAACCCACCAGCATGGGAGCAGTCCATCCCAAGTCCTGGGCCAGGAACTGCTCTCTCTCATTGCAGCCCATCAGCTTACTTCACCACGTTGCAATAAAAGAAACCAAGAAATAAAAACAACCAGTCTGCATGTTTCAAGCATGTTGCCACATCTGAAGGACTTAGCCATGGAGTAAGTGGCAGACATACACAGTGAGGGTAGAGCAGAGAAGACTCCTAGCTGGTGTACATGTGGGGAGGGGAAGTTGTTAGAAAGCCAGCTGGAAGTCTCTGCTAGGAGTGGAAGGTCATCTTTCCCTGTTGTTAGCCAAATATTCTTTCCGATGCTGGAAACATTTCCAAGCCAGTGTTGGTGTCAGCAGGTTACCCAAGGATTATCTGTCCATCCATTTCCATGGTAAATACTATAACTATGGAAAAACAAAACATTCCAGTTTGAGCAACACGATTAATTTCTCTCTGTTGATAATATTTTGCATAGTTTTAAAAGATAGTAGAACAATGAACTGAACATGCAAACAGGCAAATGTTCTGTAGCCAGAGTTGCAAAAGATCCAATACTTCGGATATATGAACACCAAGGAGTAGCTAAGTCTTCAGATGGGAGAATCTGAAAACAGCAAGAAGAGCCTTGTACCGAGGAATCCCTCTCTGTGGATTTCAGTGGAGCTGTATAGATTTCTTGTTACTTCTCTGATCCTTTCAGTTTTTAGCTTAGCACAGATTCCTAGACTGGATTTTAATATTTTCTTAGCTACCGGCTTTTAACAGCCTGCCCATCAGCAACTCTGGCTTGTCCCCTGACTCTGCAATTACAGGTAATTTTTCCCTTGACTTTGTACTGTTGTTTCTCTGGGGTTTATGGTGCTGCATAATCTAGTTGTGTGCACTGATGAGTATCGTCTGGTAAGGGGTCATCCATGCTCCATTTGCCTTCAGTTTTTTAAAAGTGTTTCTGAGCAAGTATAAACCCTGTTTTTGGCCAGGACTTCTGCTGGGCTGTGTGGGAATGGCCATATTATATGAGTAGCAAACTGAATGCTCTGTGTCCATTGAGAATTTTATTTTCAAATAGTAAAATTGATACCAAAGACAATATGATGTATTTGGAAATAGACATGACTATTTGCTTTCTATATGTTTGATATTAATGTTAGCTAAAACCTGGCAGTAAAACACTAGTAGTATCTTTACCCTGTCAGCTGGCAGAAAAAGTGAATCCGGGATGGAGGAGATAACTTCAGCCTGAGGCCACCATGAGCTCCCTTAACAATGAGGTGCCTGTTCAGCAGGGAAGAGGAAGGAAGGCAGGGAGGGGGTGGAGCCCACAGTCCCAAGGATCAGAGCTCTTGGCTCTGGGTCTTTGTGGCTCCTCATGGACGAAATGTTCTGGGAAGGCCCTGAATGCACTTGCCACTATGGCTGTGAGACCCCCGCCCATTTTCAGGGGGTGAGATGGAAGGAGCTTAGAAACAGTGCAGTATTAAATCTAACTACTCCGACTCTTTGTTCTCTAGGATGTGATGCTCTGGATCAAACCTGATTCCCTGCTCCCCATTATGATTCTGGAGGAAAGATGAAGCCTTTGTTGTCCTTAGGTCCCCTTCAGGGGAGGAAAGAGACACTAAGACCCACTTCTGTCATTAGAAGAAGCTGCCATTCCATCGAAGGACAAGACAACCCCCATATCAATGTCTGTGCCAACCCAACCTTGGTACCGGAAGGGGAATGAGTAATGAGAACACAGATGTCTTAGAAATATGGATTCATTAATTTATTAGTGCTTGCACTCTCAGATTCAGACCTCACAACAAGTATGGTTTGTCTGAAATTTTAAGAGGAGAAAGAAAAGTGTTAGCTAATTAACTAGCTCTGGGCCTTCTTAGGCACGTGCTCACTCATGCTAGGTTATGGATTATGGCCAGATGTTATGCCACAGGCTTGACTTAATTAGCATTGGAATTGCAGTTAAATATAAATAGTAATTTAATTGTGAGCTAAACTAAATGAGTACATGAAATTGAGGTTACTAATAAAAGCTGAGAATTACTGGGAAAAAAAAAACAAAAACGAAGACTAAGTTTAAGAGCGTCCGTGGGCCCTGGAACGAAATCAAATCAAATCTGCATTACACACCAGCTCAGACATGCTCCTCTCAGTCATCTTGATCTTATAATCATCAATCGTAAATCATGCTGACTTCTCAAGTCAGGGTTTCAGATTCCAAGACCCCTATATAAAAAGCATGGTTGCCCTGCATTATGAGGCTGACACAGAGAGGATGCATCTCTTTAGTAGGAGAAATCACAGAAGACAATTCTTCAAACTGATCAGAGCAGCTGGAGGAAGAGAAAAGGGTTACAGGTTAAATTGTGTGCCCCACCCCCACCAAGTCTTATATGGAATCCAAAACCCTGGTATCTCGGTGTGACTTTATTTGAAAATAGAGTCATTACAGATGTAATTAAGTTAAGATGAGACTATTGGAATAGAGTGAGCGCCTAACCTCATATTCTAAAGAATCTTGTCTTTATTAAAAGAATGTCGTGTGCAGAAAACAAGGTGCATATAGAGGGAAGACAATGTGAAGGCACAGGGAGAACACCAGCTACAAAGCAAGGAATCTCATAGATTGTCAGCAAACCACCAGAATGTAGAAGAGAATATATAACAGAAGTTTTCTCACAGCTCTCAGAAGGAATCAACCCTGCCTGCACCTTGATCTCAGACTTGGACCCGGAGCGCTGAGAAGTTACATTTCTTTTGTTGTAAGCCACCCACATGTGGCACTTTGTTACAGCTGCTCCAAGAAACTGATACAGGGCAAATTAGAAAAGGGTAGGAAAGCAGCCACATTGTTCGTGGGCTGGGCTACATTAGCACCACCAGATTCCTTTCCCTGCTGCCGTGGGAGGTTAGAGTCTGGGGTTAGTGCTGAAAAGGGGGCACAAGGAATTTGGCAGTGTAGCATATTTGAGATAATTCTTGAGGTTCCTTCCACAGTGACTCCCTGTACCCATTACTTGCCCCACCGCTGGTGACATCAATGGCATTCTTTGCGCAGAAACCTCAGGGGGAAGGGAGGATTAGCCAAGAGTAGAATCAAACTCTTGGCTCTCAGTTTCTGTAGAAGAACTGGAAGTCTGGACTAGAATTTTCTTTAGGGATTCATCAGCTTGACCTTTACTATAAGGAGGAAAAAGATCTATGGAGCTAGGACGTATAATTTATATACGTGGAGTAGGGAAAAGTATGTGATGATGTAAGGACAGATTTCCATAAGAGAGAAATCTCGGCCAGTCATTGGTTGGGGCTCAGAGGCTAGTGAGTTCCTGCGGAAGACATTCCTCCCTGCTTTGTGCCCAGCCTCTGCAGATGAGAGAATGAAAGAAAACTTAGAAAAGTTGGGGGGTGGGACCTAGAGTTGTGGCACTCTAGCACACCTTTTCTCTGAATGCTGAGGGGCAACAGACCTCATGGGAAGATCCTTGAGCAATGAGGACCAGCTTCGGTAGGGGAGAAATGACTGTGTGTGATAAGCACTGGGTCTTATACACAGCTAATGAATCACTGAACATTATGTCAAAAACTGATAATGTACTCTGTGTTGGCTAATTGATTTTAAATAAAAAAGAAGAAGAAGAAGAAGAAAAAGAAATGGTTGTATGGATCACTGAGGCAGAAGGAGCCTGTGGTAGGCCCTACACATGTCTCCCATTCACCCTACCATGGAAAGGACACAAAATGTTCTGTTCCCCTGAGGGTGGTGCAGAGATGCCAGGAGGACAGGAAGTGGCACACCTACAGGGGTAGATCTAGGGTCACAGGTGTCATCTGGAAGTTGGGGAGGGGAGTGATATGCAGATGCTTTCACCAGGATGCAGTTGGAAGTCAGAGTGAAGGGGTAGGCCGTGGTCACCGTGTAATGCTTGAATCCATAGCAAGTACATCCTGTCAATCTCTGATGTGTGAAGGAGGCCTATAAATGGACAGAGAAAACAGGTAAGGAATGGTGTAGAGACCCAGAGAGGAAAGGTATGAAAGACCACCTTTTCCCTTCTCTGGAATGGGTACCATGTTGTCTTACTACCCTTCATGTCTTTGCCCTCCTCTAGCACGTGCACACGCACACATGACAGTGTAGAATAGTGAGGTGGGCAAGGCTGGGGGACCATCTTATCTGAGATGGTTGTGTTGTGATGCTTAGAAGGAACCAGGCCATAGGCTCCACCACCAGATGTTATGCTGTGGACTGCAGTAAGCCATGCATGAACATTTCTCCATCTTTCTTGTTCTACCATACTTCAGCAGATGTGAGGAAGAGCTCCACGAATCAGCATTTTGATTGGTTTAGCGAGAAGAGTTAGCAATAATGTTCCCGTATTATTCTAAGTAATATAATCACTGGGAAATACCATTTTAAAACTGAATTATTACCAGAGTTGCAATTGTCTTTTATCTCAAAGATGTTTTAGGCCAGATGTTAATAAATGTATGGTCTGCGGAGTCCTCGAGTTGAGAAATATTTCTCCCACTTGAATGGATCCCCAAATCTAGCTCACTTCTCACTGGGGAAGTGGTTTTGTTGGAGCCCAGGGCTTTCAGCAGCATTCTCAGCAATGGTCAGCTCTTGACTAAATGTTTTGAAAGAGTCATGCTAGTCCAACCCCACTATGCTTTGTCATCTCCACAGAGTTTTCCCATTTCAAAATCAAAATTCAAGTAGTTCTTGAAGAGAAATCTGCCCCTCCTGTTTAGAGAAAGAACACTCAAACAGAAGTACTGGTGCGGGGCCCCTGAGTGGCTCAGTTGTTAAGGATCTGCCTTTGGCTCAGGTCATGGTCTTGGAGTCCTGGGATCGAGCCCTGCATCAGGCTTCCTGCCTTCTCTCACTCCCCCTGCTTGTGTTCCCTCTCTAGCTGTGTTTCTCTCTGTCAAATAAATAAATAAAATCTTTAATAAAAAGGAAAGGAAGTACCGGTGCTTATTAATTCAATTCCGGTAAGTTAACACGTGTCAAATGTTCACTGAGTACAGTGTAGGCCACAATGCTGACACAATACAAGTCCTACTATGTAGAATCTTATATTTTGGGCAAAAGGGGAAAAGGGATGGATATGTGAGGCTTCCATAGAAAGAGCTAAAATTTCAGATTATAATCGTCAAAAGAGGAACATAAGTGGAGTATTTTGAAGGCCAGTTGGCCTTTTGTTCATAACTATCAAGGCTGGATGACAGACAAGTGGAGTAGACATTCATCATGCCATTCTTCTTACTTTGAATCTACTTAATAATTTCCATGACGAAAAGTTTTACAAAATACTCTCGGGTACGTGGAAGAAAGAGTTTGCATCTGCGTGGAACACTGGGCACATGGGTTTAAAGAAGAAGTGATAATCATGGGAAAGATTTGAAAGACAGGAAGGATCTCAACAGGTGGACGTGGATACAAGTTTGTTTCTCCCATTTCCCCGGGAACGTCACTCCCGTCTCCTAATCTCACAAACAAGGCAGTGTCACTATTGTTGGAGTCTCTGGTGGTCCTGCATCTTTCATTCTATCTGGCTCTGTGTACTTAGCCCCACTGATACCAGTAGTCATACATCCAACAGGGGAATCCAAGTGATGACAGTTCTATTCTTGTGGTTCTGCCAGAAGCTCCCCCAGATTTTGCAGAAGCTGCTTCTCCCTGGTGCTGCTGAGTAGAAGTAGAACAACCATTCTGTTTCAATTCAGCCCATCTGGCTATATATTAGCAAAAATTCCAACTCAAGTCAAAGTAGGTCATTTTCCATGAGCAAAACTGCAGTTGTGTTCCAGCTGACAGAGGAAGAAGCCCCCCTCATTCTGCTTGGGCTCCAACACCCCATGCTCTACCATATTCTGTGTGGACATCCTCCTCACTGTCTTCAGATTCTGTTCCTTTCTCCTGGCCAACACCATGCTGGACTCTCTCACATCCTGTGTGGATAGCCTTCTTGTCCTGCTCTGGACCCTTGTCCCCCCTATACTGGATTTTATCTACACACACATACACACACACACACACACACACACACACACATTCTCTTTGCCAGCTTAGGTTCTAACACCCATGCTGGACTTTCCTCTCAAGTGGAAATACTCTTCACCCCACTCATCCTGTGACATTTTGGGTTGGACCGCCACCATCTATGAAGCTTTATCAATACCCATAGGATCTGACTCCTAAGTTATGTCAATGCCATCCTCACTCTCTTTGGGCTCTGCCCCCCCTACCCCATCCTCCTCTTCCTCTTGAGCTGTGATGTCTCATAAAGGGCTATAACTCAGGGGATGCCTCCTCCATGCTTCACAGACTCTGTGACTCCTCTGGACCAACTATGGCTCCTCTACACAAAGCATGAATGTCTACTTTGCTAAGCCTACCAGAGTGATTCCCCAACTTAACTTTTCAGCAAAGAAGGGAAGAGAAAAGAAGGAGGATAGAATGGTCATGGGAGATTATTTTTGTTCTTCTTTGAGGGGAAAGGTCAGAGTTACTGAAGCATAATTTGCATACATGAAAATTCACTCTTTTAAGTATACAGCTCTAGGAATTTTTTCAATTAGTGTAACAAACAAATAAATATGCCCCCTAAAACTCTTCATGCCCCTTTATAGTCAATGCTTATCAGTAATGCTTTCTTTTTCAAAAAATTTTAGTGACTGCCCTAAGATTAATAATATACATCTTTAACTTATTTTTATGTACCTTCAATTAATATTATACCACTTCACATACATTGAAGGACCTTACAACAATGTACTTCTGAACCCTCTCTTTTATATTCAGTACTGTGGTTGTACGTACTTTTAATTCTACGTATGGTATGAGCCCAGCAGCCAAATTTTGCCTGCATCTGTGACAACATTGATCAGCAGAGTCTTCTACCCCCAACCAGGAGGAGGTCTCTCTAATTATATTTGTGGACAATCCGGGCTCTGGATTATTTCCTTCCCCTCTCCAGGAATCAAGGGGTTTTTATTCGTTTTGGGGTGTGTGTGTGTTGGTGGTGTTGGTGTTCTATCTTTTCCGCAGCAACAACAGATATTTACTTGTGCCCTGAGGATTTTCTGAGAAGCTCAAGATGTTTATTTGAGAAAAATCCGTAGGCAGAGAAGAGGGCTTCAAGCCTTTGTCATGACAGCTGCTCTACTTTCCAACATCTGTGCCACTAGGGGGCGCTCTCTTTGTCTCCTACCCTGCACCTAAGTTTTCTTGTGGGCACCCAGCAGAAGTCGGTGGAAAAGGTCCTGTTAGTACAAACTCCCCTCATTTCTTGGACCTCCATGGAGTCTGTGCTATCATGTTACTGTTGGCCTTTAGAAGTTCTGTAAAACCATAGGTGGTTTCTTTTTACCTACTTATGTGGCAACTCCCCCTTCCTCCAGTCTTTCACACATGAGCTAATCTGTGCCTCCTGACTCTCAGGGAAGCCTATCCTTTCTTAGATTTTTTGGGCTACTTGATGACCCTGTGAAATCAGCTGTCTGTTGGGTTCAAGAAATGCTGTGATATTACTTTTTTCTGGATTTGTCTCATTGTTACAGTGGGTCAATACTCTCCTAGCTTGCTACAGCCTATTGGAAGTAGAACTCCAGGAAGATTTTTAAAACTTGAGGGCATCTGGGTGGCTCAGTGCGTTAAAGCCTCTGCCTTCGGCTCAAGGTCATGGTCTCAGGATCCTGGGATCCAGGCCCGCATTGGGCTCTCTGCTCAGCGGGGAGCCTGCTTCTTCCTCTCTCTCTCTGCCTGCCTCTCTGCCTACTTGTGTTCTCTCTCTCTCTCTCTCTCTGTCAAATAAATAAATTAAAATCTTTAAAAAAAGATTTTTAAAACTTGAAATGTTTTCCTCAAAACTTTATTTTTGTAAAGTCACTATTAGTTATATAATGATGTGGAAGGAATTTTTGAACCTATGACAAAAATAATTACAAGAAAATGAGAAGAAATAAGACTGTATACTCTAGAATTAATTTTCTAATATAGGCTAATTCTATAAAATTGCATACATGCGTAAGTATATATAAACAATGATTGATGATCCTTGGAAAGCAATGTTTTTTTGCTTACTTTTAATTGATGTGTAATATATATTTAGAAATGCAGGTCAGTGTAGGATTCAACAAAATTATTTTTAAAGAAACATCTAACTTCTAAATATAATCTTGTGCTATTAGAAAGTGACCGTTGTTTTCCGTGTGAAGTACTCAGCTCTCACAATAACAAGTACCAAAGGAGAATGGAAATAATTATGTTGGAAATTGAGCTGAATCTGTAGTTTTGCATGACATCTTTTATTTCTCAACATATTTTCCCAAGTCCCAAAAACTTCTTGGATAAAGCTAAAACCTCTTGAATATATTTTGCCAAAGGCTGAATGAGAACAGGAGCTGCTGTAGTTGGAAGCAAAGATTTGAATGAACCTCTTACATCCTTGCAAGAAAAAAAATTGTCCCTTTGGTTGGACGTAGGGAACGTCAACTCCTGTCTCTTGTCACCTCACTGGTGGTAGGTTATGGAAAAATAGAAATTTCACTCCAAATCAAAGTAGAACGAACTTTGATTGACCTCTGTTTTTCCTCTTGGAACCAAATCCACTCTGAGAACCCTCTATTTCAGACAAAGGATTCTCCTAATGATATTGACTCTGGAAAGAGGATTAGTCCTTTTTTTTTTTTTTTTTAAAGATTTTATTTATTTATTTGACAGAGAGAAACACATCCAGAGAGGGAACACAAGCAAGGGGAGTGAGAGGGGGAGAAGCTGGCTTCCCGCTGAGCAGGGAGCCCGATGTGGGGCTCGATCCCGGATCTCCGGGATCATGACCTGAGCCGAAGGCAGTCGTCCAACCAACTGAGCCACCCAGGAGCCCCGGATCTGTCCTTTTTAATGGAACTGGAGCTTCTTTGGCTGACTTTGTCCCTTTCAGTGTGTGGCTGACTTTGACTAAAATAAAAGAGACCTCTCTCTATATTCTTCACTGAGCAACTGCTCCTCTTCAGTGCTTCGTGGGAATCAATCAGTATCCCCTAGAAACACATGACTCCCTGCTTATTAGACTGTGTTTTTCAGATCTCTATGTCTTCCCTCTTCTTTGTGATGTGATTCTCATCAGACTGCCAAGAAACATCAGCAGAAGATTTAACAGACCTAGTTTGACCATATTTTTTGATAGTGGTACAAGAATCCCTTAGGATTCCTGTGTTCCTTCAGAGAATTAGTCTGTGTCTGGATTAGTTCATTTTTTGTGGATCCATCCAATATTAATTTTCTCCTCTAACACCTTAAATAAGTTGTTCCTGATTATCATCCTCCATCAGTGCATTTATTCCCAAATTGAGTAAGCCAAAATAAAGAATTTGAGGCAAGTATTCATTTTGGAGTCTAGACTCTTGTTGCACCAGTAGGTAGAAAGGGTGAGAGCCTACAGAGAGGGATTGCTTAACTACCTGATTCTTCTGCTAGAAGCATTAAGCCAAACGAAGCTTCACTTCTCCAGTGGAGTAGTTCTGGGGGGCCATGGATTCCTACTATTGTCTCAGGGTAAACTGAGTCAAGAAAGATGAGGTTTCCTGAATGGAAACATGATAGATAACTTATAACCCACCTGCCTTTCTCCTAATCTGAAACCCAAACTCTTCAGGGACAAAGAAGCCCAGGTATCTAGGTAGGTCTCATGCTGGTTTTAAAGTGTAGTTCTGTCTTCAAGCATAGAAGTTGAAAGTCTGATAAAGAACACCCAGTTCTCAAAAGAGATCCAAAAGTGTCTTGCCTGACCTCAGCCCTTCACAAGAGTCATGCTGACAGGGTGATTAATAGCCCTGATTTGAACCTTGCATGAAAGCCTCTAGAGTAAAGCTGACCTCAGTTAAGGATCTCTTTTAAGGCACCTCTTTTCTCTAGTCCACTTATTTTTGGAAGATTGACTGTCCTTGCTGATTCCTCTCCCAGACTATGGACGAGCTCACCCAGGGGTGGCCCTCTTTGGTCTGATGAGCTCTTCCAGATACTTTCAACCTAACAGCCTTCCACTGGTAAAGCAGCGTTGAGTCAACCTGAAACAAGAGATAAAAATTCATCTCCTTTTTCTGTAAGATCATACTCAAGGTTGTGAACACTGGGGCGCCTGGGTGGCTCAATTGGTTAAGCGACTGTCTTCGGCTCAGGTCATGATCCCGGAGACCCGGGATCGAGTCCCACATCGGGCTTCCTGCTCGGCGGGAAGCCTGCTTCTCCCTCTCTCACAACCCCTGCTTGTGTTCCCTCTCTGGCTATGTTTCTCTCTGTGGAATAAATAAAATCTTAAAAAAAAAAAAAAGATTGTGAACACGGGTTTCTCTATCAGTAAAATATATTTTTCTTATTACAAAGCAATAATTGTTTATCATCCTATAACAGAGGAATCATAGTTTATACTCTTGAAAATTACTAGGTGAAGCTATGCAAAACTGAGAAGTTTTCAGTGAGGTCCTCTTCAGTTCCTCCTCTGAGCACCTGCAGACGCATTCTGGCCAAATTCAGGTGCTCATACCAAAGAACACACCTGTGCAGCCAATATTAATGCCATTTAAAACTACATTTACCCTGAGATGTAGTTTTAAATGGCATTTTTAATGGAACTGGAGCTTCTTTGGCTGACTTTGTCCCTTTCAGTGTGTGGTTGACTTTGACTAAAATAAAAGAGACCTCTCTCTATATTCTTCACTGAGCAACTGCTCCTCTTCAGCATCAATACAATCAGCCACGGAGGAAAGAACTTTGTTTTAAGAGGTTTCCCTTTAGTAAGTGAAACAGATAATTTGGCATTTGATAACTGCTAGTCTGATTCCCAAGAGATCTACACACATGACGCTCAAATGCCCTTTTTCTGCATTCACATGGTCTTTTTGTTCTGTATTGCCATCAAATGGGAATTTGTGCTAATGAACTTCTTAATCCTGGGCAAGTGCCTTGAACTTAGGAATGTAGGTATGGCTTTGGTTCACATGTTCTTAAGTAATTCATAAGAGCTCTTGTTTCTGAAGTCCTGCAGGACTGAAAAATGTAGTCCTCTCCACAACCCTATGAAGAGAGGTTATTACCTCTGTTCTGCATATGAGGAATTCCAGAGGCTCCGAGGACGTAAAACTTCGAAGGTGGGATCGCTGGGAAGTGGCAGTCACTGGGTTTGGTTCCTAGTTTGTGCCAGGACGCAAGCTTATGTCCTCACCCCTGTCCTCCTTGGTTTAGGCCGTTACTCCCAGCTGGTAACAAGCACACCCCCTCCAAACCTCACACCCTGCCATGCCTCTGTGCCATCAGAAGGGGGATGACCATGGCTGATCTGGAGTTTGCCGGCCTCCACAGCACAACTCACGGGGATAAAAAACCGCCCTCAACCAGGGCCCAGGAGTGTTTCAGGCAAGCTCAACTGCCTAACTCCTCACAGAGCCGCCTTGCTCTCCCCAAGAGTGCGAGGTTTTCATAGTAACTATTAAGATTCCTTTCGGGAATCCAATATGCTTGACAAATGGTCCTGGCTTCAGGCCTCCTGAGTTTCCACATGGCTGGGGTTGCTTAAACTGCAGATACAATTTAGGGATTTGTCTTGTTCCAAGCCCCCACTCCCTTCCCTTCCCCCTCTCGCACCCCTTCCTTGGTTTCCAGTCCCTGGCTGAGGACCCAGCTGCAGGAATCCACTGCCACCAAGCAAAGCAGGGCATCTTGTTTGCATTTGGCTGTGGGGAGAGGCCCAGGACCGTGTGAGAGCTGAGCTGGAGACGTCTGAACGCTCTTCGCTGCGGTGGGGGCTTGGCTGGATTTCTCCACACCATTTTTCTTTCCTGGGGAGTTCGGTTTACACAGGACTGCACATTGTTTAGCTTGGATGCAAAGATAAAAACAAGGCTTTCTGATGCCAACCCAGGATCTGCTTTACAGCTTTCTGTGAAGAGAAAAATCTACTTACCAAGGTTTGAGGCAAGGATGTGCTTTGAGGCTGAAGGGCAGATCCCCTAAGAGATGTTAGAAAGATTTGTTTTATTGCTAAACTTTGCTTTAAAAATCATGTGCTTTTTTGAAATTTCAGTTTTTAACATGTACATGTAAGTAAAGGCCATCTCATCCTTTTTCAAGTTTTGAATTTCCCTTCCCCAATGTCCTGATTCCCACACATTCTCCAGGAAAACCTCCTTTGCCTGCAGTTTTGCATGAAGCACACCTTTTCTTATGAAATCCTTTCAGAACTGCTGTTTTCCTGTGTGCAGTATCCAAAGGCTAAAAGAGAGAGGAGTACATGTATTAAAACTTGAAAAAGGAAAGCAAATGCTTTCAAAGTCTTAAATATGGCTTAATTATGACCCGGATAAATACACCATGATGCACCCAGAGGTGTGCAAAATAAGTAACTGTAATAATTGTCATAAAATTGCCACGAGAGCACTTTGGTAAATTGTCTGCAGGGTGGGTGTCATTGCCGACGCCTGACGGGAGTGCCCCACGCTTGGGTCCATGAGTAGCCCCTCCTATCCAGAGGGAGAACCAATTCTCCTTCCCTGAACTTAGGCTGCTTGGAGGCTTTTTTGACGAACAGATTGCTACCTCGAGCCCGAACGTCCAGAGGCTTCCCCGCTTTCACTGTGCCTCCTTGGAAGCCAGCTGCCATGTTGGATCATTGGTGAGATCACTAAATGGTGAGACATGCAGGGAAAGAGATACTGCATGGATGGGAGCTGAGCCACCCCATTGACACCAGGGGAGGGACAAAGAAGCATCGCTTTGAAGTTCCATCCAGTTCCTGAAGCATAGGATGGCAGGCAGCGAGATGTTGTGCTTTTGAGCCCCTAAGTTCTGGAGTGGCTTATCCTAGAGCAATAGACAATGAAAGCAACATAGATGGCCACCTATGGAATATGGAGAAGGGAGGAAATGCAATTAATTCTACCTGCATCATCTGAGAAGACCACAAAGAGGCCACGGTATGCACCATAAGAGAGAAAGCCTTCATGAAAAGTTGCTATCATCAAGCTTCCAACTTCAGGAAAAGGACTCCCGTGTAACAATAGTGAACATCTAGGTGATGCTTAGTCCCTGCCAAGGGCTGTTTCTCAGTGCTTTACACACTAACTTGCCCCGGCCTCCCAAAACCCTCTGGGGCAGGGGTGGGGCTACCTGCGTCTTACCAGTGAGTAAACTGAGGTAAGAAAGGGTTAAGGGTCTTCCCGAAGTCAAACAGCCAGTAAGCAGCATGGCAGGGAATCAGCTCGGCGCCGCGCAGGACGGGAGTTCAGGTTTTTTTAGTCTCTGTGCCTCCAGCCAGGGCTCAGGATGCAGCTCTGGCTTTGTCACTCGCAGGTCTCTTAGCTGCTCCAGGCCCGGCTCTCGAATCTATAAAAGCAGGGAGTCGGGTTAGATCGCTGATTTTCAGATTGTGCCCCCTGGCATGGGAGAGGCCTCTGGGATCCCAAGAACCAGGAGCTGGGTGTTATGAGTTTCCTCCCCTGTTTGGCCAGAGGCAGTTCTCCTGGTAGGTGACGTAGACAGAGGGGTTCCACACCAGCATTCCCGCAAGGAGAACATTCTGCTGGTGAAGACACCTTCAAGAACCGCCAAATTCTGGAGTTCTGTAATTTGATTGGCTGCCCCTTCAGACCCAGCAGCACCCCCTCCTCTCACCTTGCTGACTGCTGGCCCTCGTCTGCATGTGGCCTCCTTTCCCACCCGACATCAGCCTGGCTGGTTCTCAAAGCTGCAGGGCCCAGTGACACAGGCAGATCACCCGGTTTGCACAGGATCCTTGCACAGGGCGGGATTACGCGGAGATGAGTTCCCTTCCAAGAATCTGATCTTTTCATTATCATTCCAAACCTTGGCCAGGATGCAGTCCTATTATTTAGTATTTTGTTAAAAGACTGTCTTGGGGTGCCTGGGTGGCTCAGTTGGTTGAGCGACTGCCTTTGGCTCAGGTCATGATCCCGGAGACCCGAGATCGAGCCCCACATCAGGCTCCCTGCTCCGCGGGAGGCCTGCTTCTCCCTCTCTCACTCCCCCTGCCTGTGTTCCCTCTCTGGCTGTGTTTCTCTCTGTCAAATAAATAAAATCTTTAGAAAAAAAAATGACTGTTTTCCATGAGAGTGTGGGATGAGAACCAAGAAGGTCAGGAGCCTCCAATATCACATTGGGCATGGGTGGGCCGAATCCAGGGTTGAGGGAAGCCTGTGTGGTGACACAGAGATCCAATACTGACCAGGACCCAGGAGAACCACATTCTTCATTTGGTTCTGACGTTTCGTCATCATGTGGCTTCTGACAAGTTACCTTTATAAGGTAAAGATAATTGTATCTGGTTTTTTTTCAACTGCATAGAATAATTCTAAGGATTATATGAAAAAAGACAAAGTAAATATTGTCTATACTGTGTACAATATCATTGTCACCTCTTAAGTGGTAATCACATGGTAATAGGGAAAATTCATTTCTCCCATGAAGCAGTGGCCTTCTTGTTTCTGGTTATTATTATATTTTTGACAAGAGATGAACCACGGTCTGTTTAAAAATATTCACGTCATTTCAATCTATTTTTTTAGTACACTATTAATAAAAATCAGTTCAAAGTTGTTTTGCTGCACAGAGAGGCAATATACTTGACATCATCATCATAAAACAAATGTTCAGTGTCCATTGATCCTCCTCTTTTTTCTAGTAAACTGATTTTTGCCGGTTCTCAAGAGCAATATACCACTTCAGGAGCCCCGGTGGGTGAAATGGGGTTCAAAACCTCTGTGTGGATCCTAGAGAAAGCCCCCAAGCCGGCAACGATGGCTGAGGCTGGTTGCCATAGACACGGATTGTGTTTTATGGGTAAGAAGGGAACAAGGTGGTCTCCAGCCCTGTGGTAGGGACACTAAGACAGTCACCTAACCTGTAAATCAGAAAGCATTGGTCCATTGTGTTCTCTGAGTCATTTTGCTGGAGGAGAAGCCCTAGGACTGCAGAGGCAAGAATGCTCAGCTGGGAGAAGACAAAGCTAAGGAAGTTTGTGTTGGAAGCTGGAATTGGGACACGTGTTTCTTGGCTTGGAGTAGCACCCATGGAAGGGCGGTTACATTGACCAAACCCCTGTTGGAGCAGCAAGGGCTGGAGCCAAAGCCTATTGCTTTGAGGTTCACCTCCCACTGAAACATGTTTTCCTATTGTTTGAACAGAAACTACATGTGTCCTGGAGTTGGCAGGAAGGTTGTTTATCTGCTCCCATCATAATTGTCTTAAGGGACTGGTGGTGGACGAGGACAGACCCTCCCGGCTGGGCCCAGGGAACATCTCAGGAGAGCCTGCCAGGGAGCTGGTGCCCCCGAGGGGTGGGGTGGGGAGCCCTGAAGACACACCTTTAGACAATCTGTTCTTCTCACCTGCAGAACTCAGTGCAGTGTCAGCTACATGGAATGCCCAGAACATTTCCGGTCTTCTTTTACTGTGCCAAAAAGCTTTTCTTTTTCTAGTTTGTGTTCTGAAATGTTTTACCTTGTTTTAAGGTGATGCCTAAATATGGAAAGTTCAAAATGCCTCTGCCCCATTCTCTTTGTTGCCTCTCTGAACCCCATACGTATTCTTCTTTACCACCACTCCAAGGGAGCTGCTGTCCCTGAAAACAAAGTCCCAAAGGTGTGTCAAGAAATGGGGGAAATTGCGGGGACAGCAAGTGATAGTAAAAAATGATGATGTTTCCTCTTATGTCCTGTATTTTGTCCATTGCTTCAAAAGATTTTCAGATTTAGGAACTTTGTAAACATTGTTACTAGCTACAACACCCCTAGTGAAAAGTTTTGTCATTGAGATGAAAACGGGCCATTGATTAGTTGAGGGACTCTCCTTTCTGAAAATAGGACAGAGGTCATTGGAATGGCCCAATACCAAGCCCACAAGAAGCTGGCCGGGCTCTTGGCCTTGTTGCCATGGGGGCGGCTTCCACGAGACACACCAGCTTCCCGGTCCTTGGGAAGAGAAGCAACAGCCAAAGAAGGGGCCTGGAGCCATTTAGCATGACACACACAAAAAAGCTTTGTGTGTGTGTTTACTTCATGGCAGCTGTTTAAAAACGTGCTGCGTCAACAAACACCTCTGTGGGGCACACTGTGTGCCAACACTTGGCTAAGGGCTTTGTAAATACTAACTCAATTCTCAAAACAACCTACACGGCAGGTATAAGTATTATCCCCACTTGAGAAGAGGAAGGCCAGACATGGAGAGGTTGCAAACTTTGCCCAGGAGCAGAGCTCCTGAGTGGCCCAGCCAGCCATGCACGTGGGCATGCTCTTCCCCAGGCCCCAGTTGTCTGTGAGCAAAGGTCCCAACTGGGATTCTCGCTCTGTCAAAGCACACCTATGGGAAAACCTCCTAGGAGAATCAAAGCCAATGCCAAGCAGGGGAAACCTTAGTTAGGTTTTTTAATATGTATAAGTGAATATGACTTCCTAATCACCATCACAAAGGCTAGCAGCCAAAAAAAAAGTGTCAGGTGAACAATAATGCCCAAGGTGGGAGAGAAAACTTTTCACCTCTTTTTGGGGGTAAAAGAAAGAAGAACGGGTAAAGTAGGGCTGGTGAAGATTTGGTTTTATTACACCCTTAATTCTGAGCTGAAAGTTTCCACAATTATTTCCCTGTCAAATTGGATGTTATTTCTTTCTTTTTTCTTTTTTTTTCTTTATCTCTTTCCTTCTATTCTTTCTTTCTTTTTTAAAGATTATTTATTTTAGAGAAAGAGCATAAGCAGGAGGGTCAGAGGGAGAATCTTAAGCTTTTTAAATGTCAATGAATTGTATTGCAGTAAGAAAACATATTTCACATAAAGCATCATTTTTCAAAGCTCTAAACATATGTAATTATGAAAAAGTCACAGCACACCTTTTTTGTTGGTCTGTTTTATGGGTCTTAATAAAATAACTGGTTTGCATTAAACTGCTTGTGACTGTGGACAGGTCAGGATCCGTCCTGCAGAGCCCAGGACAGGATCCAAGTTTCCCTGTGTACGTTTGATGTTAAAGCTACATATATGACCGGACCATTTGTACCGCCTCCTCTGAGACGGAAGAGGCCACCATGATGGTGTTGGGCCCTTTCACCTGGACAGCACACTGACCTGATCTCAGGGTGAGTTCTCACCTTGTAGGGACTCTTAGTGGTTATTAAATGGCCCCTTGTAGACGTGATCTCTTTTGGGAGCACAATGAAGAAGGTCTGTAGGGGAGAAAAATATGTAAATATGTTTTCTCTCTGGGCATTATCTGCAAGGATTGAGGAAGAAGTGATGACTGAGGGTAGGAACAAAGAGAATCTAGAATGGAAGGGGCTGAGAGAAGACTGAAAGGAAGTTAGGCAGAGAAGAGGGAAGAAACAGAGAAGATGCCTAGTGCAGCACCACCTCCCTTGGTGTCCCAAGCCAGCTGGGTTCCGCTGGAGCAAGAGGCATGGGGTCGTAGGCATGACAATGGACGTGGATAGCAGCCCCCGGGTACAGCCAGAGCAGGAAGAGTGGGGTACCCAGACTCCCTCCCCCAAGACTGCCTAGGAGCCACACACCCCATGGCGGGGAGTCCCTGTGCTGCCGTGGGAGAGCTGCCGAGCCCGCCAGAGACATGCCTGCAAAGGCCACATCAGCAAAGGCTGGGAAGCTGAACACAACTGCATTGTCCCTAAAGAGCAGTCAGCTGTCTTGCAGCTGCCCACTCCCACAGCCGCCTTTGGAGGGCACTGGGGTTCTATAGGGCTGGGGAGGGGGAAGTAAAAAGCCACTGTCACTAGATTAGGAAAGGAATAGGACTCTCTTTTGCCACAGGTCACAAAAGCCTAGGGTGGTCTGTCTGGCACAGCAAATCCACGCCTGTGGCCCCACCCCTGCTGTCCCCTGCTCTGTCTTACTTCTCTCAGGAGCATCAGGGAGGAAGAACTCAGAGCTGGCAGGAAAGTGCAAGCCTGCTTTTGTTATTTCTGTCCTGAGCTATGTCATCATGTCTCCCCCTTCTTGCTGCTGGAAAGCCCCCTCTGAAACAGAGGGACCCCAACACTGCCTCTTAACTCCATCCCCTTACTAAGGCCCAAGGATGCCAGGCGCCAGAAGCTTATAGGGCAGATGAGTTCCTCTGCAGTCTGTGGACAGGAGAACTGGCTGGGAAGTAAGCCCTGGACTCTGGCAGTAGTCCCCGAGGTGGAGGAAGTTTCTACGGGGTCAGGATCTTTTCTGTGCTGTGCTCCTTCGTAGCTGTACAAATCCATCCAGTCTTCTTCTAAACCCATAGCACTTCAGAAGGGCCAGAGAGAGTGGCAGACTTCCAGGGACCACACAGCATGTTTTGTGGCAGAGCTGGGATTAGAACCTGCATCTCTTGCCTAGTTGCAGGGCTCTTTCCAGCTTAGCCACTTTTTCTAAATGAGGTGAGTCTCAACAGGACAGGTTCTTGCTCCCTCTCACAATCTCAGTGTGGTGCATGGGGCAGGCCAAGACTGCACAGGACCCTAGCTTCTACTGTGCTTTTATTCTGTTTGTAGAATTTAACATCTCTGCCTGTTTTCAAGCACACAGCTTTCTGGTCCTTCTCTGGTTGCTCCTCTTTCATGCCTCCCAATTCTGGAATGATTTGCATAATCCTCAGCTTGCTGTATTCCCAAGCAAGGGCTTGGGGCCCCCACAGTTTGCATAGAGACTGACGTGGGGACAGTCAGGAATGCTTACAGCAGACGCCACATCCTCCATCACTGAACCTTGGACCTATTCAGCCATCCCAGTGGGAACAATTCACTGGGGCATCAGAGGAGAGCTGTCCCCACCCATCTCTGCATTGTCCATCCAGCTGCTGGGGTGCAACATTAGGGGAACTGAGTCAGGCAGAAGGAAGGCAGATGTGGATGTAGCCTGGTGTGAACAAGAAATCAATGAGAAAAGGGGCTGCATATAGAACAAAGTGACCCCCACCTTTCATCCAGATCAAGGGACGGTGTCTTCCTGTCCTACATAAGCATCCCCTAATCTTGTGGTTACGAGAGGGTGCCAGTAACCAGCACAGCTCGGTTGCAGCACGTCTGTGGACAAGAAAACACGGAGCACTGTGGTATGTCTTCTCCAAGAGGACCCCAGGAGCACGGCTTTATGAATCTCTTCAGGCGCCCTGCAGGCACAGAGATGCCATTCTTGAATATATGAAAGACACTAGGGACATTTGTTTTCTTCCTTGCTATCTGACCAGGCAGGAGACTGCTTCTGCTCACAAAACCATCTGTAATCTCTGCTGCTGGAAAGTTCACTCAGTGATTAAGGGCCATCTTTCCTTTAGAAGCTGTCTCTACCCTTCCCATCCCCAATATCATACATGTGTCTTTGCCCTTCCTGCCCCCCCCACCCCCGTCCTCCTCTGGTTAATTTCCCAGCCATCAGCTGAGGTATAGCCTCCTGCCTTTGAACATGAGCTCTGGGCTTTCCTTCCCCATGTCACAGTCAGCCAGCAGCCAGCGAGACCGGCTAGTGAACAGGGCGATGGAAATTCAGCTGACAAGTGGAGGAATGCCAATATAAATTTCCCTTTTCTCGCCACAATTTTATAGAACTTTGCAAAGATGCACATCAGCACTTTTGTGAGCCGAGCCCGGTTTCCTTCTGAAAAGAATCAAGCCTGTCAAAGCTCTAAACTTTTATGCTGTTATTTTTAATGGTTTGATCAATTACCCAGCACATTATGTTCCTGTAATCCTAGCCTATGCCATAAGAAGAGGGTTTGAATTCCAGAGTTCCAGAAAAGTCTGTTGGCCACATCAACCAGAGTTTTATGCAACCCACCTCCTGCTCAGGGACTCATTAATTATATTTTCTCTTGCATTCTCAGATACTGACCTCCTTTTATCCTGACTTCTTATTACTGTTTCTTTAGTATATGGGAGTACATTTAAGGTCTGACTATGCAAGGCAGAATTTCCATAAACTGCCTTTCTAGTCTTTGTTCATAAATGAATCTCCAGCAGACAGAGAGCTGGCTGGCTGCAGCTGACAAATTCCGTGGGTTAGAACTGAAGTGAGAAAGTGTTAGCAGAGCAACAGTCCTAGATAAAAATACAAGAAGTTCTAGCAAATTCCAAAAATACTTCATAGGTTCTTGATTGCATTATGCTCTCTTTGGCAAAGGAAGCTTCCTGTGCACTTACTTCACATTTTGGCCCTTCACAGATGAAAACTCAGAGCTCTAAAGTGAGAAAGTTCACTTCATTGTCTTGACCTTAACCTTTCAAAGCAGATCAAACAATCAAACACACTTCAGAATCAATCATGGAGATTTCTTTAAATTACAGTGTTTTCTCATCTAACATGCCAAAGCAAAAACTTGGCAAAATTTTTTTTTTTCAGGTTAGACACATGAGTTGTCTTATACAATATGAGTTCTTCAAGGGCGAAACTGATGTGTAATTATCTTATTGTGCAGACACCTCAAAAAGTACTTTTTATAACTGAATGGAACCTAACACCAAAGGCTGGACCATCTCCCAGATCCCAAGAGGCCACAGTATGCTTCACCCCTGGCTTTGGCTTGTACTGCTATCTCCTCTCGCACTCCATCTGCCAAGGCAACGCCTGCTGTCTTTCAAGACCTACCTCCTCCAGAAGCCTTCCTTGAGCCCCTCTCATCCCCTTCCATAGAGTAGATATGGCCATCCTGCTTACTGAATCCCCCTGTATCCTGCATAGTCCTGGTCCCGTCACACACCTAATACCGTATAACTCTGCTTGTGCATTCCACTTTCCCAACCAGGAGTTCTCAGTCTCTCTACTACTGACATTGCGGGCCATAATTTTTTGTTGTTGGGGCTATCCTATGTATTGTGTAATTCTTTTTGGGGGAGAAGAGAGAGATAAAGAGAGATAGAGAAGAGTGGGGGGGCAGGGACAGAAGGAGAGAGAGAATCTTAAGCAGGTTCCATGCCCAATGCAGAACCTGACACGGGACTTGATCTCACAACCTTGAGACCATGACTGGAGCCAAAATTGAGAGTTGGACGCATAACTGACTGAGCCACCTAGATGCCTGTATTGTGGAGTATTTAACATTATTGCTAACCTCTACCCTATAGATACTACTAGAACCCTCTCCTCTCGTAGTTACAACCAAAACTGTTGTCAGACAAATGTCCCTTGGGAGGCAAAATCACCCCAGTTGAGAATCACTGTTCTAGACTCTAAGGTCAGGGAATGATGACATTTTCTTTATCTTTAAATCCCTTGCACCTACCATAATCCATGCTCTACGGTGGCATTTGGTCAGTATTTGTTGAATTTTGAGAATCAAGTAGAACAATATACACTCATATATTTGAACACTCAACAAATTTCTACGAGTTTTGAGATCCAGGCTAATAGAAGACAGGCGATGAGCCAGGCTTTTAGCCTGGGCAGTGGTCTCTGGCAGACGTCTGTGGCCCCTATTGAGCCATAAAGTGACAAGCGATGCTTCCTCAGAAGTGTCACCTTCACAAAAGTTTACATAGTTTTTACCTTTCTCCACCTTGCAACCTCCACTCCTAATGCTTATCTCCTTCCATAATCATCACAGTAACCTATATCCCACAATAAGGAGTATAACTTCAACAGAGATCAGGTAAATGATCCATAAATGGCAATTTTACCCCAAAGAGCATTTTCTTCACTTATTTCTTTGGCCATTTATTTATTCATCCCCTCATCTACCCATTCACCTATATGTTTATTCAATGAACATTTATTCAATAACTGTGGCATCCTTGGTGCTGTGACCACACTGGCATGCTGTGGTGAGTGAGGATGACATCGTCGCTGCTCTCCTAGACTTTTGGATGAGTGGAAAAGACAGATAATAACATGTAACCATGCAAATAAGGGTATAGTAAGCACTGCAACCAATTCTACTTCGAGGTCAGAGAAGGGTTCCCTGAAAAAGCAATGCTGAAGCTGCACTCTGAAGGACAGGAAGGAGCTCACTTAGGCAAAGTGTCAGAGCAACACAGTCAGCTTAGGAAACATAGTTATTTCTGGAAGCTGTCTTCAGCAATTTCAATTAGGAAGATTTGACATGGACCCAGAGGGTGTATTTCCTTAAAACGTGCTTGGGAACTGCCTTAGTCTGTGCAGCCCTTCCAGGAGGCAGGGCTGTGACCAATGAAGGCTCAGCCCATTGACAAGGTGATACACGGTATCTGAGAGCTGGAAACACATCACTGTGGAGACAAGATGAAGCAAATGCAGGTGAGAATAAGCCTGACACATCCTCCAGCTCCAGGACCCCTCTTCGAAGTGAAGAGCCCAATGTATTCTGATTATCTTTGACTCTTCCCCTTTTGAAGACAATTCCCATTTAAAAAACAATTTTAATGCTAATCACCTCTAGCTCAAGAGAGCATTGCTGACACTGGCTTCCAGTCCTGTTGGATGCTGGCCAAGCTTATTTATCCTTTTTTTCTTGTTGCTGTTTTCGAGCATCTGTATGAGGCCAGGAGCCCATGTAAGAGAGCCAGTTTTTTTAGAACCTTAGTGCTTGAAAAATGTATTGTGAAAGCTCATGCAGAAATGGTGTCCAGGATCCTCTTAGGTATTTATTTGTTTGTTTGTTTGTTTGTTTGTTTATAATTTTATTTTATTTTTTCAGTGTTCCAAGATTCATTGTTTATACACCATACCCAGTGCTCCATGCAATACATGCCCTCCCTAATACCCACCACCAGGCTCATCCATCCCCCCTATCCCCATGTTAATTCTTATGCACCACAGGTAAGTGAATCCATATGATACTTGATTTTCTCTGCTTGGTTTATTTCATGCAGCATAATCTCCTCCAGTCCCATCCATGCTGATACAAAAGTAATGTATTCATCTTTTCTGATGATTGTGTAATATTTCATTGTATATATGGGCCATATCTTCTTATTCATTTGTCTGTTGAAGGACATCTTGGCTTGTTTGGTGATTGTGGACATTGCTGCAATGAACATTGAGGGTATATATGGCCCTTTTCATTGCATCTGTATCTTTTTGTTTGTTTGTTTTTTAAAAGATTTTATTTATTTGACAGAGAGAAACACAGTCAGAGAGGGAACACAAGCAGGGGGAGTGAGAGAGGGAGAAGCAGGTTCCTGCCAAGTGGGAGTCCAATGTGAGGCTCGATCCCAGGACTGCAGGATATTGACCAAAGCCAAAGGCAGATGCCCAATGACTGAGCCACCCAGGCATCCCCGCATCTATATCTTTGGGGGTAAATAACCACAGTGTAATTGCAGAGTCATAGGATAGGTCTATTTTAATTTTTTTAAGGAATCTCCGCACTGTTTTC
This sequence comes from Spilogale gracilis, assembly GCA_004023965.1. Classification (NCBI taxonomy): domain Eukaryota; kingdom Metazoa; phylum Chordata; class Mammalia; order Carnivora; family Mephitidae; genus Spilogale; species Spilogale gracilis. The sequence continues at coordinate 6,032 of PITA01019381.1, read as the reverse complement.
CAAAGTGGCTGCACCAACTTGCATTCCCACCAACAGTGTAAGAGTATTCCACTTTCTTCACAGCCCCTCCAACACTTGTTGTTTCTTTTCCTGTTTATTTTGGCCATTCTAAGTGCTGTAAGGTGGTATCTCAATGTGGTTTTGATTTGAATTTCCAAAACAAAGAGGCAACCCATGGAATGGGAGAAGATATTTTCAAATTACACTACAGACAAAGGGCTGATATCCAAGATCTATAAAGAACTCCTCAAACTCAACACCCAAAAAACAGATAATCATGTCAAAAATGTGCAGAAAACATGAACAGATACTTCTCCAAAGAATACATACAAATGACTAACAGACATATGATAAAATGTTCATCATCACTAACCATTAAGGAAACTCTTTAGATTTTTATGAGTGAGCAATCAAAAAATCAGGATTTTGTCAAATGATTTAATTTGTCTTTTTTTCCTTGTATGACTTCAAATTCAAACCCTGCAGGACTGAATCCATAAATAGTACCATGTAAGTAATCTGTAAAGTCTCTCCAGCACTCCCCAGCCAAGCCAAAACCTAAACAACCTGAGACCCTAGAAGACAAGAACCCAAACACCAGACACCTGTTTTGCTACCATTACAGTCGAAGATTCTGTTTCTCCTTATACTTATTTTTTTTATTCTTACATGTACCAGATTTAAAGAAAGTGGTCAAACACTAATTTTCAGAGGCCCTAACTCTGACCTTAATGGTTCCATTATGTGCAGAATCCAGTAAGTCTTTTTTATGGCATTATGATAAATATGGCCCTTGAAAAGTCTTTTACTGTATTACTGAACTGGTGTCAAGAATAAAATGTCAAAATACTAAAAATGGACTGAAGTTAACAATCTGGCTCCAAGTCCACTGGAAGTTTATTTGTTCTTCTCATTTTAAATACACAGATGTGATCTCACACCGTCACATGATAGTAGGAGCAAAGTAATATGAGAACAGTCAGATGGGCTGCACAGAAGGTCCAAAACCAGGACCTCATGAGTGTGTGACCAAGCAAATGGCCCTGAGTGGTGCTAAGGGCTGACTACGTGCTCCATCTGCTCAAATTTTCTTCCAAGATAAACAATTTCCAGGTTTTGTTATTTTTATCAATTCCCAGTACAACTGTATGAATCATATCTAGCTGATTTAGATTTCTTCACATGTGTAGAGCTGGAAGAATAGCCAAAGAACGTCTTGTCAAGAAGATTTCAAAATTTGTTCTTTAAATTGGTAATGTACCTTGCAGATATTCCAGAGCCTCCGGAAGACTGAGGTGGAGGCTGAGAGGAAGCTAATGGGAGTCAGGGCCCAGGCTTCAAGCCTCAGCTCCAATAAGAAACTTTGCATTTTTATTTGTTATTTATATGAGGGTGCTGAATTCAGATCATTTTTTTAAAAAAATGCTTGAAAAATATTGTACTTCCTTTTTTTATTTTTAAAAATATTGTACTTCCTAACACCCATTGTGAAGCTCAAATGTATAGAAGGGTTGAGAATTGCCTATGATTATACAATTAATTAGTGGCAAAGCACAGTGGAATATTACTCAACTCAAATCAATCTTAATTTCAGATTTCAAAATTCTCTGATTAAGCTTTCAGATGCTTCTTTGCAGTGGTGTCTGAATCTATGCTGAGTCGACTGGAAAAAAATTCAGTAAAGTTTCATGTTGTTTTAATTCATACTCAACCAACAAATCCTTGTAATTACCAAGTTACTTTATTTTCTTAAGCCTGCAGGTGCAGACCCACATGAAATTCTCCAATTTGGAATCCATCTGATCTTTTATATAATTTATTCCAGGGCTGGACAAAGGTTTAGTTGACATAGTACTATCGATCGATTGGTAGTGACTGAGAAGGATCCTGTGGATACCATTGAATACCAAGAAAAATGCAGCAATGATTAGCAATGTCTGCCATGGTCATGGGAAGGGAGTGTGGTAGGATTACCCTATCTATGTCATCAAGGCCTCACCTAAGAACCATGCTCTGGCTTATATATCTTATAAATTATCTTAAAATTGTCTCCTTTTCCCAATCAGACTGTGAGTTTTCAAATTTAGGGACTTTGATAGAAATTCCCAACATATTATTATATATAAATGTAGGTGCTAATACATACTAGTCATACTAGTCATCAGTGATGGGAGTGAACTACATTGAAACTGAATCAAATCAGATTGAATCAAATTGAATTAAATGATTTATATCCAAAGGACATCAACGTAAATACTCAGTGAAGAATGCCTATCTATCTACTCAGAGACCAAAAAGATATTTTCAGCAATATTTAGAAGTCAAAACATTCTATATTTCATTTGAGAATATCTCCCAACAAGTAAATTTAAATTGGCACAAGGTTTCCAAAAATTTTTTTTGTCTATAGAGTATCAAAGCTTAGGGCCTTGGAACAAAAATAAATCCAAACAAAATTAAATGTATTTATAATTGTGCTCTCCTTGGCTCCAGAATTACCAGTAGTCATGAAAAATGGTAATGTAAATAATGGAAAATGGATTCTCAGACACTTTTTAAAGAATGATTAGAAACAGGGATGAATTAGATCACAGAAAGAAGCCAACTCCACAGAGATTTGCAAGCATTACACGGATAAGATGTTCTTTCATGTGATTTTATTTTTGAGTAAACAATCCCTTCCTATAGAGCCTTTCTCTCAGGTCTCCTCAAAAGCTTCCTTTTCTCAGGGCAAGGTAGAAAGTAGAGTGTGTCTGAATCAGTTCAGGCTGTTATAACAAAATACCATAGATGGGTGGCTTAAACAACAAAAATTTATTTCTCACAGTTCTGGATGTCAGAAGTTTGGGATGCATGGTCAGGTTCTGGTGAGATCTTTCTTTCTGGCTTAGAGACAGCCATTTGCTGGATGTGTCCTCACATGGTGGGGGAAAGAGAGAACAAGCTCCCTGGCATCTTTTCTCACAAGCACTCCACCCTCATGACCTCATCACCTCCCAAAGGCCCTACCTCCTGATACTATCACACTGGATTAGGGTTTCAATATGCAAATTCTGGAGGGACACAAATATTTAGTCCATGCATAGTGTGAGAAGCAAGGGAGGGTCTTAAGGTTGACCTTCTCCTTAAAGTCTCACTTTTCCCAACTCACTTGAAGAGGGCACCTCAGCAAAGGGGCAGAAGAGGTGAGGTCACAGATGTGGGAGGGAAACTGGAAGGGTGCCATATCATAGAGGTTGTAGAGAAGCACCTGTCCTTTCCCTTCTCCTTACTGTGGAGCCAGTACACTAACACATCTTTCTGTGCCTTCTTCTGCCTCGTCAGTGACAGGCTGAGTAGTATATGAATCTATGCTATGAGTCGACTAGAAAAAATTCAGTGAAGCCTATTTTTACTTGTGGGTATGTTAAATAGGCTTCTCTGGTACTCAATATGGTTGCAAATACAGAATATCTCTAGGAAGAAATCTTATCTGTACCTAATTGATATAAATCTTAGTCCAATGTGTGAACAAAAGCATAACTTTTATTTTAAGCCTTTCTGTTCTGACTCCAGGAGATGGCAAAAACTGAATCTCAATTCTTTAGATATCCCCCCATTCCTCTGGGGTTGTAGCTAAGTTCTACATTGAAGAAAGCCACCATACATGTGAAAGTGTGACAGAGGACATGCTGGTCTCAGAGGTGCTAATACAGACATTGTCCAAGTGAGTGTCTGCTTAGATAGCCATCTTCCCTTTGGGTCTGTGGTTATCAACCCATGAAGGTCCCACTCACTTGACCCACTGTAGACCAAGAAGTTCAGCTGTCACTTCTATCCATCACTCTGGGGCACAGGGATTATTATATTACTGGCTTAGAAACCTTGATGAGACTTGCTCTGTCTGCCAGGATTTGCTGATCCCTTCCCGATCTAACGGGATCGGGTCTAACCACTCAGGCAGGACTCTTGTAAGGATTTTTCTGATCTACCCCAGGATTTGTTGTCTTGGCAGGAAGCAGGGTGTAGGGCCACTATCCAGGGAAAGAAGGAAGAAGACCAGCCATATTCTTTGAAGCTCCCTGTCCCCAATGTCTCAGTCATGCTTGAACTCTGATTCTCAGTAGAGATTTTCGAAGCACAAAGCCAGAAAAGAGTATGGGTTCCATTATTCACAGTTTGATCGTTAGAACCAAGGTCTGTGTCAGGCATGTAGTTCAATAAGTATCTATGGAATGAGTTCATACCTGAATAAACAAGTCAATATCTGCTCTCCACACCACCACACCGTCCTGAAACAATGAACACAAAAGCAGAATCCACGTCTGTGGAGGGAAAAAGAGAAGAAAGAAATCTTTGGGAAGAGAGGAGAGGTTAGTATGTCTATCACATGTACTTTGACCTGAATATGTAAGAAATTCAAAGACAGTTGTAATTTAAGATTTCGCTTTTAAAATAAATAAGACTTCGCCTAGAAAATAGTGTCCTCTTGATTAGGGCTTATATTTAATTGAATTGGGGACTGATCCTCTCTGCAGTAAATGCGTTAAATGTAGTGAATGTAGCAAAGATTGGGTGAAAAGGCCTTGACTGCTAACCAGCTGTGTGAATGCCTTGGGCTCAGATTCCTCATTTGTAAGTAAGAGTTGGACTCCTCCTTTGTTCATTCAACAAATGTTGGTTGCCTACTTAGAGTTCCAGGCACTGGGCTGGGTACAAGAATACTGGCTCTCAACCTAGAGAGGACATCAGCTGTCAAGCAAACACCAACTTCAATATGTGTGGGGTGTGAGGAAGAAGTCCAGAGGAATGTGAGGAGACCCAAGGCTCCTCCCAGCTCCAACATTCTGTGATTCTGTAGTGATTTCTGTTGTCTCCCGCTCTGGTGTCTCCACATTCTCACAGGAGGCTCTTTTGGGGGAATTGTAAACACCATTAAAGGCATGAAGAGATACGGGGGTCCAGGGTCCTGCCAGGATGTCACCAAAGGCACATCTTATGAGGTCATCTTATACATTCCTTTTCCTCAAAGCCTTACAAGGAAGATGAAAATCAGCTGTATTTCATATATTTTCTTGGATGAGAGTATGTCATATCTTAGAGGAACTTTGACCAATAAATTCTTCCTTGGCTCTAATCTAAATCTTTCCAGTTACATCATAAACCCATCTGTTGCTGCTTGTCCCTCTCGAGATGGAGAACACCTGGCTCATCACCACCCAAAAGATTCTTCAGGCCACACTCTAGGTCTCCCCTCTGCCTTCTTTGCAGACATACTCCCATTTCTGTGAAGCTAAGTTTACAGTATCCTTGTCCCTTCCTTTCGACACTGCTCTCCCTTCCCAAGTTCTTTCCAAATCTCCACAGGGACAAGATCAAAGCTAGGCCCAGTACACTGGACAGGCTTTCACCAAAAATAAAGACTATTAAGCCTTAACTGTCTTCTCTGCCCCTCTTCTTTTTCAACTTTGGACAACAAACATTTCTTGATCTACTAGGTCTCAAATAACATTTATACTAGTTTTACTCATAAATAACCTCCTAAACACTAGAATTTGAAGTCCAGGACTTCAAAAGAACATGAAAAGTCAATACAATCATAATTGCATCACTATAATGGTATTGGCTTTGTGAGCAGAAGGTGCTCTGGCTAGGTCTATGTTCCATTTCTGAGGGAATGAACACATGACTAGTTCATCATCTGTTTGTACTGTGAACAAAAGTTTAGTCTCCATAAATGTATCCAAATCAGTTAAGACAATAAAAACAAGGGACCTTTGTTTGGCATAGATTTCATTATGAAAGGCAACACTTATATTTTCTCAAAAAAGTCTCTGGATAAAATTAAATCTTTTTCTTGGTCTGCTTTTTTACAAACATTATACTCAAAACTTGGACATTTCTATAGTTTCATATTACTCCTTTCCTAATTCTGGTTTATCACGCTTCTAAGAATATAAATACTGGGTAACAATGAAGTTTGTAGACCGTTTTTAAAAATTAATTATTTTTAAAAAGATTTCATTTATTTATTATTAGTTAATTAATTAATT